>VBSM01002217.1:714707-727972 GCA_008086735.1 Cheirogaleus medius
TGTGCCGTGCGCGCCACCTGGGGATTGGACACGCTTGAAGCTCTGGCACGTGGGAGGGGGTGGTAGGGTCAATGTATGTAGCCCTGACAATATTTGTACCCCCATTATATGAGGAAATAAAAGGAAAAAAAAGAAACACCAATTTGATTGTACTTGCTAGGATAAGTAGGAGACAGAATCAGAAAATGAAATAATGCAAGGGCTCTTATGTAATTAACAAAGAACAGGGAAGAACATTGTCAAAGAACTAAGCAAAGTGCTTTTCTCCATGCAACAGGAAGATAACCATAAAAAGATAAGATGTACTAAACACCAGGAGACAGTTATACTCATGTGTACAGCAATATTAGCAATTATCACATATGATATTTTTACAGTTACCAAATGCAACAAAATTGGAAATTAATAAATAAATGTTCAAAATAGAAAAAGCAAGCAAAAAGCAAAGTGAAAAAATAAGTGACAAAGAGAGAAATCACACAGTCTACAAAGGAATAATAAACTTGCAAAAGCTATAACAAATAAGAAAAAAATGACATCAATAGTTTTTTAATGAATAAACATGTGAAGTTATTCATAAAAAAGAAATACAACTAGGCATCCAAATACAAAAATACTGGAAATAAAAATATGATAGAATGAAGATAACATAAAATGGATAGACATTTTAATTATTTTCATTGTGTACAAAAGTAGGAGGAAAAAGATATTTTCACCTACTACTGATAAGACTGTAATTTGGGGTGGCATTTCTGTAGGATTAATTGCTACAGAATCAAAACTTTAAAATGCCCCTAAAAATTGACCCAATAATTCAACTTCTAGAATTTTCCTAGAGAAATATTCAGACATATCTATAATGATTTTATGAACAATGGTGTCTGCCTTAGGAAAAAAAGGGGTAAATGCCCCACATATTCAATAAAATGGGGTCAGTTAATATAAATTATCTTATAGTAATACAGTAAGATTCTATAGAATTATGCTGTGGAGAAATATTTACACTGAATTATGAAGCAGAGAAAGGCATTTCACAAAGCAATATACACAATATTATCTCATTTAATGTATTTTACATATGCTTTGAATAAAAATCTAAAGATATATGACTAAATACTGAAAACAGTTATCTCTGTTATTATGGAATACAGTTAATTTTTACTTTCATTGTGTTTGTCATATTTTTCTCTAAAGTGTTATAATCATATAAAATGCTACTTTAAAGATAAATCAACTTGGGAATCTAGTTTTTCAGTCTAATCTCTCAAATAATTATTGAGTTAAGAAGGAAAAATAAAAACAAGAGAATAAGGATTTAAAAAATAATGGGAATATAACATACTTTTAGACCTAACTTTGCCATAGTCATAGATGTATTCATTATCGTAAATAAAAGAGAGAAAATAAATAAACTACACAGTAAAAAAAAAGAGTGGCAACAAACTAGTTCTTAAAAGAACAGGAATAAGGAAAAAATGAAGCTAAATTAGAAATAATTCAAATAAACAGAATATATGTAAAAATTATTAAAAATCTACTTTAGAAGATAACTGAAATACAAAAATTTGTAGTAAATCCAGTCAAAAAAAAGAATGAAAATGTGTATATATGAAGAAAATTTTTAAGTTTACAAATTATAAAACAATATATCATATAATCAAAATTTATGTATGTATATGTATATGCACAAAGACTGAAAGAATAAAACACCAAAATATTAACAATTGTTCTTTCTGTGTGATGGTATTACAAGTGATTTTATTGTATTATTTATATTTTGTATATTTCCCAAATCTTACAATGGTAAGTATGAAAATTATAAAAAGAATAATATCATAAACTATTTTAAAATTCAAATTACAAGTAAATACTATGTATAATTATAAAATAATTAATTGAAATGTCTAAAAGAAATAGAAATATATGAAAAATATAGATGATCAAAATGTTAAACACGGTATATTAAGAATTATAGATAATGGATACCAATTATTTAACAGTACTTCTAAGTCATGAAATTATGGATAATTTAAAATGTCTTTCCTTTGCTTGACTTGAATTTTCTAAATTTTCTACAACAGACACATATCACTTTTTAACAAAAGAAAATAATATTTATTATCCAAGAAGATAGTGTAAATAATGTGATTTCATTTAAAAAAATTTGAAAAGCACTGTTAAATGGACAAAAGTCTGTTCATTTCCCCCAAAACTATATTTGTCTGTATGTACAATTAGTAGTGATGGTGGACGTGCTCTAGCTCTCAAGAGATGAATGAGTCCCAATCAATATAAACAGTCTCACAAAACAGTGAAAGTTACGATAGCAAGCAACTCAGTTTTAACAAGTAAACATTGCCAAGCATAAATCTCAGTTCACAACCTTGACCATGCAAGAAATGTAACTTTCTTTGTTTTTGTTTTTCTTTTTCAATTCAAGTTGGCAGCATTGCAATCCCATTTTAACCAGGACTGTGTCTAGATTATATTCTAGGGGTTTACTAAATGTCAGTGTCACAGGTGACTATTTAACCTTCAATGACACTGATTGATGGACTGATTCATTGATTCATGTGTTCTGGGCAGCTGCTGCCATGTCCCTTACTCCTCCTGACCAGCAATTCAGTGAGTGAGTTGTGGATGGGGCCATCCCTCTTCCCCACCTGCACAGTCTCTCTGGGTTTTGTGGTTCTCTCTGCCACGCCCATGCTGCTCTAATGTGCATGGGAATGAGCTCTTCTGGAATCTTGCTGTCTCTCCAGGAAACCCTGGGGTTTC
This sequence comes from Cheirogaleus medius, assembly GCA_008086735.1. Lineage (NCBI taxonomy): Eukaryota > Metazoa > Chordata > Mammalia > Primates > Cheirogaleidae > Cheirogaleus > Cheirogaleus medius. Next base: position 717,486 of record VBSM01002217.1, read on the forward strand.
TGTCTCCCTCTGGAGCATGGTCTGGGGAGCAGCATGGCTATCATGGGTCACTCTTTCTTGGACCTACAGATATTTTCATCTCAAAGTTTCCTTCCAACTCTTTATCATTCTCCAATTTAAGGAATCATACTCTTGGTGAAGAAGTCTTGCTATTAATAATTTCCTTACCATTCCATAAGAACTTTCCTTCTCCTAAAAGGATCTATTTTTTCTCTCTTTTTAGCTATCCCATGCCTTTCCTTAGGCAAAGAGCACAGCTGGCATGGATGCATAAATGTAGGAGATGGCCAAGGGAACTACTGAGAGAATAGACATTTCATATTTCAAAATCAGTTCTGATATAAAAACTGTAACTGAGCACATATACAAAAATGGAGTAGATCCATTGTTAGGGGGCGGCCTGACTCAAATTCAATACACAGCAGTTGCTGCCAACAGTCACATCTGTGTAACAGATCCTGCTCCCAGCCTAGAGTTGGTAGGTATTTGATTCAAACTGGGCTGGTCAGATTTCTTGCCAGGAATGCATAAACCTGGGACTGAGGATCTAGGGACCTATCAACCTACACAGTGGAAACTGTTGGCCCACGCAGCACCAGTGGGCGTGCTCTAGAGGGAAGAACTGAGCCCCTGGGCCAAGAACCTCAGGGCTGCCCTGGGTCCCTCCTTCAGGCCTGGCGAATTGAGTTCTTCCCTGGTTCTGTGAATTATTCCAATACCTTTCCAAAAAGTCCTCTTTTGCTTAAGTCAGAGTCAATTTCTATTAGTGGTCATATCAACAGCATTAATACAAAATCATAGAACCACATGTGAATATAGAACAAAAATTCTTAAATGAAATATATCAGAAGACGTAACTCAACCAGATGTTAATTGAATTGGGACTATGAGGTTCACTAGATGTCAATTTAATGGTACTTGATTTATCCTCTACTAAAGTTCCATGAAAAGATGTATGACCATGAACATATCCAAGAAAAAAATATCAGCAATGTCACTGGAAAATGGAGACTGCCATATGCCCAAATCAGAAAAATTTTAGCAAGTCCATCAGCAATGGGGATATTCAGAAAATATGTTTCTGGAGTTTCTCGCTGGACTCTCTGACCCAGCAGGGAGCAGCAATTCTAGACTTGGGCAGATGAGAAAGTGCAGGAGATGCTGTGTGCTGCGGCTGCCGCTCTTCACGCAAACCCCTGTCACAGGGCTGCAGGTGGCCTTGCAGAGTTAGAGGCCCTGGCACAAAGGGAGCTGGCCAAGATCCCATTGCACCGCTGGCATCCTCCCACTGGGGAAACAGAGAAAAGGACGAACATGAAAGGAAATGCAAATTGACCTCTTCCTGCAAGGCTGCTTAGGAGGGAAAGAGGCAGCCCAAGAGCAGTGGTGATACTGAAGATTTTATGCCCACCTGTCTGGGGCCGAGACTCGGGGAGGCCATGTGATGTATTTCCTAGACCGCATCACTTTGCAGGTAAAAGTGTTTCTCTTATTAGCTATGTCAGTATAAGTGGTGCAGTCTGGCATACCAGGACAAACCGTCACCTACCAGGGCTGCGTCTGATAGATCTTCCCCAATTCAAAATCTGTGACAGAAATAAACCAACCTGGACCTATTGAAAGAGGTGATGCAGAGCAAAGGCAAAGGAGGGGCTGTAAATGATGACCTCATCCAGGAAAACTCCTGTCGGAGGAGTCCTCAGAAAGGTGCAGGAAGGCATAGCTTCCATGAAACAAACATACAACAGAAGCACACAGGCCGGGCCGAAGGCAGGTTGGAAAGGGCTTTGGAAATGCAGCCTCTTTGTCAGGAGGAGGTGCTTCCTGCTCTGTGTCAGGGCCGAGCATGGACACTCCGTTGTTCAACACCGTGCTATCTACTATAAACACATTTCCTGGCAACAGAGTTTCAGGGTGTGAGCTTTTCAGTTTCATATCCAATATTCTGTGGCTTGCATATGCACATGGAATCGTGGAAATTTAGGGTAGTGGTGTACAACAGGGACAAAACCAGAGCAGGCTGTAAGGAAACCTCTGCTTGAGCCGACCGTTCAGCTGTCTCCTGAAGGGACCGTGCCCTGTAGGGTTCACCTGCTTTTTAACTTCTGTCTGCTCCCAAAAAGGGAAAAATCATATCCTAGTGGAAGGTCTTTGACAAAAAAGATCCACAAACGAAATAGAAAAAGTATGTTCTCAAGCTGATTAAGGTGAAGGCGACATTCCAAACATGACTGAATGAAAGATACAGCTTGGGTAAAGAATATTGGCTTCACTGTTTTCTGTAAATAATTTATTCTCATTCAAGGAGAACTACTGTAGAGTACCACAATAGATAATTAAGATGGCCTATCATTGACAATAACAATAATGGAAATAATTATAATATTAATAATAAGACACTATACTGAGCACTCATTTTGCACCAAACACTATATTAAGCGCACCGTTCTGTGCTTCCTTGCTTGCAGCAGTGAGAAGAGGTAATGCCTGCATTTTACAAGGGAGGGGACACTCAGTGTGCACAGCCAGAGGATGACAGAGCTGGCTGGAATTCCCACGCAGCCAATCCGAGGGCTGTATTGTAATCGCCATGCCAAACTTCCTAAAGAGTCTTAGCTCAGACAAGCATTGGAACAGAAGCTTCTTGGAGCCCACAGTCTGAAGAAGACCCACACAAACACACTGACCACGTAAGGCAGTGCCTCATGAAGAGGACTCCTTCCTAACTGGGAAACTGTTCTTACTGGGATATTACTACAAGAGCAATATGCACTTTATATCAAGAAGTTAGAAGACTATTTATAGTAATAAAATTAACCCACTGCATATCTAGCTAGCTTTCTGCAGAGAATGGTCATTTTAGAAGATTTTATTTTTTTATAAATATACTTCTTTTCTACGAGTGTACCTCTAATGTTAAAATATTTTTAAGCAACTTTCAAGTAGTAGGTTCAATAAGTCTCTAATTCAGAGGGAGGATGAAACTTTCTTTGTATTCAGTGTAAATAAACTAAATACTGTTTTCCAATTCTGCATGGAAAATGGCTTTTCCCAACTTACGTCAGACGAGCAGACAGTGGATAAACACACCACTGTGGCCGTCGCACGCGTTAGCCAGAGCCGAGGTTTAAATCTCCAGGCCGCAGAGTGTGTACGTGCACCCATTCTGTCGCCTTAATGAAGTAAAAGTGTGCCACTCTGACTGCCACACACGTCCCCAGAAACGTGCTCACACAGAGAAGTGTGCAGTATGAAAGGTCGCTCGGCAGCCTGGCCTTTTCCTTTCTTTGGCGATGGGAGGTGTGCGCCTGGAGTTCCCAGGAGCAGCAGAAGCGCCCAGTCCCCTCCGAGGGGTGCACTGGAAGCTGCGTGGCAGCAGTCTGCCGGCCCCCCGGGCCTGCGTCACCATGGGCCGAGGACGTCTGCAGTGGGGTTTCCTGAGCTAAGAACACCAGGGCAAAATAAATAGGCATCTTCCTTCCAACATATTAAACAAAACTGTATTACTTGATGAAGTATCTGCAAGTCAAGGTCACTCGCCTTTAAAAATGTGGCCTTTTAAAGTGAAGGTGAATTTGAACATCTGGAACAAATATTTTTGAAAATAAATCACTCCTCAACTAAAACATTAAATGGTAATTTTTTTTTTTTTTTTTTTTTTTTTGGTAAGTGGTGTATCTTAGCATTACTTAGAAATGAACTGCCAAACCACCGACTTAATACTCTCCTATGAGGTCAGGGCATAGTTGGTTGTATTCTTAGGATTATTTTGCTTGAACTAATTTAAATCTTGCCTAGCAGGAAATGAGTTTAGGGTGAAGTGGGGATGACAGGCATGACAGTTTCTCATAGTAGATTTATCAATCTATTTTCAAATATAGAACTACACGAAGCGAGGAAATTTCATGGAAAATTATCTTTACATACTCTGTTAAGAACCTTATTCCCACAAAACCACAAAGTAAAAACCTGGGAAAAGCTATATTTGATGGAAGTAGAAAAACTCCACAAAGAGAAACAGGAAAGCAACAGAGTGAACTTAAACACACAAACTCACATTTGTTTGAAAGAAAATAGAGTAACTGTGTCAAGACCTCATAGGACAAGAACCTCCTCTTTGCAGAAAATAAAAATCCTTTTTGTTTTGGGTTTTCATTATGTTTCTGTAAATCTCTGGGTGTAGAAAATATGATCTCTAACAATTCTTAAACCACCATGTTTATGATAAATGGCAACATTTCTGCGTGTGTGTGTGTGTGTGTGTGTATGTGTTGTCTTCTCTGTGAAATTCTTTAACCAACACAAAAAATCTTTTTGTATATGTGTGGAAAAGGAAAAAATAATAAATCATAAACAAAATGATGCTAACTATAATAATAATGATGCAACAATATGTTAACATAAGGGCACCAGTGAAAATGTATTTGTAAACCATGAATCAAGGGGCCTGTAAGAAGCACTAAAGCAAATTGTATTAACTTTATTTTGTTTATGTATTTTTTTATTAAAAGCTCTGTAGAAGGCCTTTGGAGTACTCTTTAGACTAATGTGTATTCTGGGACTTTCTCTGAAAAGGAACTCTGCTCAACAAGAATGATAGATGTTTTCCTGTCTGCGTAGGAGCATTTCTTCAGTGATTCATTCTGTTGTTTTGGTAGCCTTACTGGATTGGCAAGAAAATATTTAAGATGGATAAGAGCTCATTTTCTTAGGAAGAAAGAAACATTTCCCGAAACTTGGAAATACTCCCTGGGCATGTGTAAGGAAGTGAAATAATCTTTTACAGCATGAGTGTCCCAGTAGGAGACAACACGGTCTGTTCTTAGTAACAAGGTGGCCTTGGGACCCCCACCTCGCCTCTGAAGAGGTGCCGCAGTCTGACCGCCATCCTCCTCAGCATAAAACTCTCCAGTAGGAAGATTGACCGATACCAACCATCTACCCGACAGTCTAACTTCAGAGAATGGCGTGATTTTATTTATGTGTTCCTAAGAATGTCTTTGCTCTAAAATTCATATAGCACTGCAACTTCAAGAGCGGCGTTGCTCCTACACTTGCCAGGATTTAAGTGAGCTCGCCCATGAGGCAGGAGAAAGCACACCGAGCAGTGGCTTTACTTCTTAATGTTTCTACATCTGCCTCAGGTCTTTCACCAGATTCCCATAAAACAGAGACAAAAATCTATTTTAATACATTAAAATGTATTAAATTTTTATCACTTTAACATGTATTAGTGATCAATTTGTCATTGTTTCTGTTGGGCTGATTTCCTCTCTAATTATCTGCTAAGTCCTTGAAAATCTTTGTCAATAGAAATATTAACTAGCGTTTGTTGAACGCTTAACCAAGGGATGATAAAATCACTATAACTGAGTATTAAATTTAGCCAGCATCCGTCCCTACTCACACCTTCACTGCCGAGCCCATCGGCATGCTCCGATAGAGGCTCACACACACGTGTGTCTAAATATTTAAAAGTTTTAACTCAAATTAACAAACTTTAATTCGTTAAATAAAAAAAGTTAAATAAAAATTCAAAATGTTAAATAACAACAAAGTTCTTTTATCCTTCCTTAATAAATATATTCGATGATGCAAAAGTAACTGTGGTTTCAGACAGTGAATTTTAAATCATTACAACTAGGCTCAAATACATCTTTATTAACCACTTCGGTATGGCGCTCACTGGCCGCGAAGCCTCGCCCACAGCCGGCACTCACAGTCCGCACGGTAGTTTGTGCTGTGCATTGACGACGGATCCGTTTTGCTCTTGTGTGATGAGGAAAGCTTTAAAGCACTGAAAGCTTGTTTTACTGTACAGGCAGCATTAGGAAAATAACTAAATAACTCCTACTAAGGACTTGTTAAAAGTACACACTGCAACTGCAGAGATAAAAGTAAAAGCTTTTGGCTGTCGGCTAAAGTCGACGCTCACGTTCATCTGTGGCTGTCGGCTATAGTCGACACTGGTACCGAAGTAGTTAAAGGGGAACCATTACAATCAATACATTTTTGCCAATGAGAAGTAAGTTTGTTTATTCCTGTGGTGTAAAAATCCATGCTTCGGGATTCCATGAACTCTTGGAAAGCATTTTCTGCATCCTGCTGGTTGTGGAAGTGTTTTCCCTGCTGTCGGTATGCTTGAAGAAGTGGTAGTCAGTTGGTGAGAGGTCAGGTGAATGTGGAGGAGGAGGCAAAACTTCATAGCCCAATTTGTTCAACTTCTGAAGCGTTGGTTGTGCGACTTGCAGTCGGGCATTGTCATGGAGAAGAATTGGGCCCTTTCTGTTGACCGATGCCGGCTGCAGGTGTTGGTGTTTTTGGTACATCTCATCAATTTGCTGAACATACGTCTCAGATGTGATGGTTTCGCCAGGATTCAGAAAGCTGTAGTGGATCAGACCAGCAGCAGACCACCAAACAGTGACCATGACCATGACCTTTTTTGGGTGCAAGTTTGGCTTTGGGAAGTGCTTTGGAGCTTCTTCTCAGTCCAGCCACTGAGCTGGTCATTACTGGTTGTCATATCAAATCCACTTTTCATCGCACATCACAATCCAATTGAGAAATGGTTCGTTGTATACAAGAAGAGAAGATGACACTTCAAAAGGATGATTTTTTTGATTTTCGGTCGGCTCATGAGGCACCCACTTACTGAGCTTTTTTACCTTTCCAATTTGCTTCAAATGCCGAACAACTGTAGAATGTTTGACCTTGAGTTCTTTGGCAACTTCTCCTGTAGCTGTAAGAGGATCAGCTTTGATGATGGCTCTCAATTTGTCGTTGTCAACTTCCGATGGTTGGCCACTGCGCTCCTCATCTTCAAGGCTCTCGTCTCCTTTGCAAAACTTCTTGAGCCGCCACTGCACTGTACGTTTGTTAGCAGTTCCTGGGCCAAATGTGTGGTTGATGTTGTGACTTGTCTCCGCTGCTTTGCGACCCATTTTGAACTCGAACCAAAAAATCAACTGAATTTGCTTTTTGTCTAACATCATTTCCATAGTCTAAAATAAATATGAAATAAACAGCAAGTAATAAGTCATTAGCAAAAAAGCATAAGGCAATAAATGTGCATTAAAATGATGTATAACATAACCACATTTACATAAGAATGTATTTCAATATCAAACGGCAAATTTCAACAATGCTACAACTGCAATTACTTTTGCACCAACCTAATACCTTCCTACTGGCGTGGAAGGCTAGGTTCTGTGGAGCTCGGGGAGTCCTTGCATTTGCCTGACAGAATGAGGCACTGATGAGAGGGTGGCAGAGCAGCCTGGCCCTTGACCCACGCCCTCTCACTGCCCCTCCTCAGCTCTGCGTGCACACACCTGGGCACCCGGAGAACATTCATGTCCACACACATCCTTCATACACCAGCCCAGGCCACTCAGCAGTGTCAGGGATGTGCACACCAGCTGTAGCGTCTTCCTGTGTTGTAGTCGTTGCTATGTACAGATTTGTTTCTCTCATCTTATTTTACATTTTCAGTTTATTATATTTTCTGTTTCTTTTTTCCTCCTTTTTTTGACCTTCCCTTGAATAGATCAAACTTTCTTTGCTACTCCTGAAAGTTGTACATTCTTATCTTGTTCTTCATATATTCACATCTGACTTGTTTCTGGCTTACAGTTATGCTTTTGTTTCCCCATCATTGTTTCAGTATTTTAACTATTAATGTCTTTTCTGGAATAACTGAAGAACCTTCACACATGCTCACATGGTAGGTAAGAGCCAGGGATTTGAGCTCGGGGTAATAGATTTGTGCTCCTAATCTTTGGGGGGTGTGTGTGGCGTGCAATCATCCCTCATTCCCTGCCTAACTCAAAAGGCCCAGGCATGGTTTGTCAATGCACATGAGGTGGCACTGCCCAGCTCTGAGTGGGCCCCAACCTTCCACACCCTGGTAGCAACACCTGCAGAGGCCCTGTAGGCAGCGTAAGGGTTGCAGGGCTGGGAGGACGCTCAGGTCACACCCAGGACTTCCCTCTTGTGCTCAGGGCCCGTTCTCTTCCTGTCCAGGACACCTACGCTGGGATCCAGTCTTCCACTATCTTGCATCTTATTTTATCTGTTTATTTTAGGCACAGAGCATTGTTCTGCATTTATGAACTGCCCTCTCTCTCCCGGAATCGCCAGAAAGGCGTTGGGGGAAAAGGAGTGGCTGTGTGTTTTACTTTAATACCTCTCCCACTCAAACACTTCACATACTGGAGGTCTGTGCCCCAAATGTATTGGGATTGGAACTATTAAATAAGTAACACTGCTTGTAAGTAATGCTCCAAACTACTGTTGTCAGCGGGAAAATTTACTGTCATCACTCGGCAAGGTTATGACAAACTTGTTTTAATAAATCTACTTCAAAACCTGATTTATTCAAAAGAGATTAAGATGTCTGACCCTCTCCCCCTTCACCCCGCACACTCACCCAGTCAGTACGCAGCCGGAGAAGACGCCTGGACCAAGTGCCCTCAGATCACAGACACAGGCATCAGGACAGCATAGCAGGGACCCTCCTCAGCAGCGAGGACAGCAGACCACCACACTGTGTAGGAACACGAAGTCCTTCGGGCAATGTTCACAAAGGCTGCTCTTCAGTGGGCCTTTGAGGAAGTGGGTACATAGACACTAAGGATGTCCTACAGAGAGTCACAGAATTATTCAGTTTTCTCACTAGGTCAAGAATCGAAACAAACAAACGTGCCAGGTTATACCTCTGTCCGGACAGACAGGGTCCTCCCAGCTGTTGGAGCCACAGCTCGGGAGAGCCCAGCGGGCCTTGCAGATGGGCCACGCCTCTCACAGAGCACTGTCCACGGACTCCTGGGAACTCAGCGCCAGAACCGCAGCTGCTGGGACGGCAGGGCCGTTCTGAGCAGCATTAGCACAGCAGGTGTTGAGATGAGAACAGCTCCTCTCTAGTGTAGAAGCCTGAGATCGAGTGCACTTGTCTCTCTGTCAATTATATACAAGTAGAAACATAATACAGAAAACCTAAAGCCTATTGCATAAATTAGAAAGCCTGTTTATGATGTGATGTGTTGTGATTTTCAAATCATAGAGGGGAGTTTGTTGGAAATGCTCATTGCTGAGACCACTTTGCCTCCAGAGTGACCACATGCATTGCCGGTCCTCATCTGAGCATAAGGGAGACAGTGGGTGGCTCAGCTCAGAATCCACATCTAGGGCTATGCCGGAGGCAAGTGCTGCCAGCTCTGAAGTGCCAATTTTTAAATGCGTAGGAATTTTCTGAGCCGGTTGTTAAAACTGTTTATAACATGAAATCAGCTGTGGTGAGAACATTTACACCACAGAAATCAGCAGATGTTACAAGTCAGAGTCGTCCTTTTCTAAATTCAGAAAGCTGTTTGCACTCCTGTGCCACACTCCAGGAGGAGGAATTATTACAGGATGCTCACACTTAGAACTTAAAAAGCTGCCTGGTAACATGTTTCGGTCCATGGATTTGAGAATTCAATTCTTAAAGTTGAATTGGATCATAAAAGATCCACATCCTACATATTTTTATAATTATCATTTCAGGTTACGGTAATAATTTCAGCGTGAAGATTAACTAGCCAATGTTTTGTTTCCTATATTTCAGAAAAGCTTTCCTTGAATGGTTAACATGCTTCCTAAGCACATCTACTGGAGAAGCAGCAGAACGCAGCCGGCCAGGAAATTGCTCATTGTATTAGAAGAGAAAGTCTGTCAGCGACCTGGCAGGAAGTCTGGTCACCCTCCTCCCAGGGCAGACTGGGCATCGGAGCAGCAGCTGCCAGGGCACCAAAGGCCAGGTGGGTCAGGAGGGAAGGCAGCTTCCCGGCCGAGAGCTGAGTCAGCGAGAGACAGGAATGTGCTCCTGACTCACAGTGCGCTAGGATAACACCCTAAGTAGCCAAGAGCAAAGTATGAGTTAGCAGGGAGACAGAATCTGGACACGAGAGCACATACAGGAGTTTTCCTACTCATCTCACGAGTGATCCCCATCAAACAGACCCAGGCATCAAAATGCCAATACTCAGAGGACAGTTGCAGCCAGTAACATAAAGGTGTAGATGACCCCAATTTATAGACGTCGTAACACCAGATGGAGCCTAGGCCTGAAGACCGAGAGGAAGATGTAGAATAGCTATCTGGGCAAGGAAGACACACATCTGCCACTTGGGGAGGGCACAGAGGCCCTGAGTTACAATCCAAGGGCAGACGTAAGGAGTTAGGGTAATTATTCAAGTAAATTTGTTCTGGGCAGAAATCTCTACATACTAAGTAATGTCTGAGAGAATGGTTCAAACTTATTCTGGGGAAAAAAGTCGTTCCGTTTAGGTGCAAAGGAAAGATTCAGTAAGGGGCTAGAGCACAAATGCCAATGCAGATGTGAAGGGGACTCCAGGAGCAGACTCTAGCTGGAGCCGGGCCGCTGCTCTGCCTCTGCCCTGCCTCTGCCCTGCCCCTGCCCTGCCCCTGCCCTGCCCCTGCCCTGC
>VBSM01002217.1:728072-753629 GCA_008086735.1 Cheirogaleus medius
CTGCCCCTGCCCTGCCTCTGCCCTGCCTCTGCCCTGCCTCTGCTCTGCCCCTGCTCTGCCGCTGCCCTGCCCCTGCCCTGCCCCTGCCCTGCCTCTGCCGCTGCCCTGCCTCTGCCCCTGCCCTGCCTCTGCCCTGCCGCTGCTGAGGAGGTGGCCGGCGGAGGGTCTGCCCTCGGAGTGAGCGCTCTGGGTCGTGGCTGTGATGGCTCTGATTTCTACTGTCAGAGCTGCTGAGGGTTTCCTCTCTCTCCCTTTTAGATTTTCTTGGATATTTTAAAGGGAAAGTTAAAAAAGAACAAATAAGTTGCTAATTCCTGCTCTGAAACCTCTCCAGGAAGTCCACTACAAATTGTATTTGCAAAGAAATAATAAGCTGATTCAAAAGGCCTGGGAGTGTATTTATCTTCAGCCAACAGCCTAACAGAGCAAATAAAACCAAAGTCGAGTCCCAGTTTTAAAAGAAGACTTCTCAAGTGACACAGTCAGTCCCTTTTAAATGGTGTTAGGTTTATTTATATACAGGAAGTGGATGGAAGGATGGGGTTTTGCTGATGTTATTGATTATTTCTGTTCTATGAGGAAATGAGGAAACATGTTTTTATAGCCCTTGACTGACAAATAATTGGGCTAAAAGCTCAAAACTTGCAATCTCCCTATGTCATAATGCAGAAAGATTTGCCCTGAGATGGAGAAGAAAGTGTTAATTTTTCATTAATTCAGCAGATTCTTATGGAGCACCCGTTTTGTAGCAGTCACTCTGTCTGCACGTAACTAAACGTGAGGACGTGGGGAGGCTGCCACGCTCCCGGGCAGCCCGTGTAGGGTGAGGCTGTGCGCGTGGTGCTGACGTGCCGTGCAGTTGCCCGATGCAGCCATGATCCAGTCTAGGAAGGCGGGGCCACTCAGCTGTAGCTGGGCAAGTCATCAGACAGAAAATAACTGCTTGATAACTCTAACTCATTGGGAGGGAAAATAATAAGGGCTTTAAAAGTTCATAAACATTAGCATCATGGGAATACAGAGGGCAGCCTCACACAGTCTGTGGAATTGGAATGGTGTCCTGGGAGTGACATTTTTGTTGAGTCTTAAGGTAGGAGTTGGCCAGAGAAGGGTGTGGGTGCTGGCCAGAGAGCGGGACAAAACAGCACAGGGGTTAGAACAGGCTCGGCAAGTGCAGGGATCATGTGCAGTTCAGCACTCCTGGGTGTGGAAATGCAAGACACAGATGGCAATGCCAGGCTGGAGAGGGGCAGCAAGCAGAGCCCTGCATGCTCTGGGGCGCCCTGGGGGTTCCTGTGCAGGCAGAGGCAAGGCGCTCCGGCGAGTGCTCAAGCACCAGCAAGGAGGACAGGTTATGGAGGGACAAGACTTGAGATCTGAGATTGTTTTGGAGGCTGATGAGCTGTCTGGGTAAGAGGGTGAGGGTCTGGACAAGAGTAGTGGGTGTGGATCTGGAATGAGGCGCAGACTGGAGAAATATTTGTAAGTAAAATGGCAGGACTGACGGCGACTTGACAGGGTAGAGAAGGTGACGGAAAAGACAAAACTTCTAGGTTTTGGGCTTTGATAACTGGCCATGGCCCCTGCTGACTGCAGCAAAGTGCAGAAGAGGCATGGGCTACAGAGGTGACGACAGTCTCACTGCAGACACCAAAGGAGCATGCAGTGACTATGCCCAGGAGGCGACCAGGTACTTATTTCTGAAGCTTGGGATGGGGGGACTAGGGAGAGGATTTGAGAGGCATCAGAAAAGGGCTAGATAGAGTCCAGGAAGTGTTCCTGACATTAACTAAGGGGAGGGTGTGAGGGGTGAGCAGGGAGCCAGGAACTTTGGGTCCAGGCCAGCAAAGCAAGTGGCAGCCGTCGGGCAGCCGGAGAAGGCAGGGAAGACCCGGGCAAGGCCGGCAGCCAGGGAAGAGGAGCTGGCCGTGGAGTGGCCTGCGGTGGGGAGGGAGGCAGCTACGGATGCCGCCTCACTCTAGGGGCCTGCTTGTCTGGTGTGAAATGAAACGATGAACAAATACACACACATGCAGACACACTGAAAGCTCAGGGGCCGCATTTGGGTAATCACGCCTGACATCCTCCATTTCCTTGAAGAAGCAGATGCGGTGACTAGGTAGCTGATGAGGGGTCACTAAGTAGGAGCCTTGAGAAGAAGAAGAGGATTAAATAGATATAATTTTTACTTAATTTAAAAAAAGATTTGAAAAAAGAGAGAGAGAAAATCCTGACCAAAGACAATTAGAAGAGTTAAATGAAGTTGTCAGGCAGCTGAGTGCTAGGAACACGCGCCCGTGGAGCCGCTCTGCGACGCTGCGTCCTGCTCCTCCCCGTGTTGGTGACCGGACACTGGGGCTGGAAGAGAGAAGGCAGCGTGGGCGCCGGCGCAGGCTGTTTTCTGCCGGCTGTGCTGAGCAATGCCAAGGGAGGGGGCGTGAAGGCGGCTGTTGGGCGGGACGTGGATGCCGGAGGAGCACCGGCCGGGCCAGCCCTGCGGCGAACGCGGGGGGTTGGCACACGGGCTCCTGGCCCCACACTGGCTTTCTCATTGGCCGAGTCTATTGAAAATCTTTCCTTCCTTCCTTCTCATGTGGCTTCCACCTTATGTAAATGTTTCATAGTTGATTCATAGCTAATAACTTATTAATACTTATTTCATTATTTTATCTATTATTATTTTCCATTTATCTGGGGCTATCTTCCAAACACTAAGTTCCCTGATACACCAATGACAATACCATTCTATCTTGCTCACCAAAAATGTTTCTGAAGAAAGTGGTTGATGTGTTCAACCAGATAGAACCAAATTAAGAATGTGATAAGCCTTCTAGCAGTTTATCCTACATTATCTTAATTTAATTCAAGCCATTTCATGTTTTATGAGCTCTGGTTATGTAGTATGTAATAGCCTACTTGGTGTAACTCCTCCCGTGAAAGACATTCCTCTTGCTTTTTAGTTCTTAAATAAAAGTCTGAGTAAACTTCAAAAGAGCAGTTGCTAGGGAAGGGAATATACCGAGTTCAGAGTTCACAGGATGTCTGAGGAAATAATGTAGATTTTAGAGATTTCAGATTCCTCGACACGAATTAACAACTTTCAGGCCTCCATCCCAAGGTGGTGGAGGGTTTGGGGAAGGTCCTGCTACTAAAATTACCTCTGCAATACCTCACGTGAATTCAGAAATTCAGTGACAGGGAAATATTTGTTAAAATGCAAATATTTTCCAGTAAGTTTAAACTTTCAGTCATTTGCACCTCGGTGTGAACAAATCAAGTAGAGATATGAGCTTTCTTTCTTCTACAAACAGAGGACGTGTGTGGCTTAATGTGGGAGTTTGTTGTTTTTCTGTTGGTATAGTCCCACAGTCTACTGCTTTTACAAAAGTGAATTTGGACCTATGAGAGAACCAAGCTGAATCATCAGAAGCTAAGACGGTTTTGAACTTTTGTTGTCCAGTGGCCTTGGTGGCTGCGTGGGTTGTGAGGTGTTCGCACACTGTCTCTCATACGTCCCTGGCTTTGCACCAAGCCTTCATCCCTCTAGAAACGAGCAGGGCCTTGGGTGAAAAATCCTAGAACACTGCCTCTCTGTACCCTTAATACTTCTGAACTCCTAATACTTCCTCCCCTGTCACGCTGGTAAACTTAGGCAGCTTTTAGCCTAGAACCTTCTTGTGTCTTGACCTGAATTTCTGTGGTTAGTCTCAACCTGGGTCTGGTGCAGAGCGTCCTGCCTTGGTACCCCCAGGGCTAATCCATCTTCCCTTAGCAACCTTTGGGTTGGCCATTCCCTGAAGTCTGGGCTTTCCCTGGCCAACCACGGTAAGGACATACAGACCTAGATGAAGTAAGCTTTCCATATCTTCTTCTGGTTAATAACTCATTCACACACTCATTGGTTCATTTGCAAACATTAATTGGTGGAACACAGCTTGGCCAGCAAGCACTGTGCTATGCCTGGGGACAGAGAGATATGCAGACAAGGGCCTCTTCCTTGGAAGGTCTTTGAAGGGGCAAAGGTCGTGGTGTCAATAACCCCCATTTGCCTTTGTGAGAGCAGTCCCAGGAACCTGGAGGAGGTAGCTGGTATCTTTCCTGTAGTTCAGCACAGAATTTGGAGCGGGAGGCAGTGCTGCGTGCACTGTTTGATGCAAAAAGGTTAGTGGAAAGGAAATAGGAAATGCATGTTTCTACATAACTGTGAGCTCTACTTCCTTGGTACTCAGGACACCAGTAGAAATGGTTGGGTATCTGCTTAGCTTGAGGATAGAGGCAGAATTGCAGCTTTTTTTTCTTTTTAATAGAAAATGGAAAACTAGAGGTTTTGACATGCACTCTTACTTGCATGATCCTGGAAAAACAAAATAAAAAGTTTCCGAATGATGTTTTGGCATGTTTCCTTAATAACTCCGTCTTGTTTATGAAGAATATTTGAGACACAGCCTAGTGCCTAAAATGAATGAAAAAAGTGAATAGATGTCTACTAAAACTATGACAGTATGACACCACTGGCCAAATACAGATCCTAGTATTATAACACTGCTTCTACGGGAGAGGTTAATTTTATGTCTGTGAATTCCAGTGCAGGCCTTTTCCCAGTCTGTAAGTATAAGGTAACATCACAGACCCAACACAGCCTTGCTGAGATGGAACTCTCCAAGAGATACCTGTCCTTGGCTCTGCCCTCTCTGGACAATGGGGGCACTTTGTCCTGACCCCACTAACAATGAAAAAAACTTAAAATTGGTGCTCACCCAGGTCTAACAGAGGGCAGAGTAATCATTGGACTTCCCCTCAGTGGGCATTCTTCGCCTTTGTCCAGTGCCTTCCAGAGGAGAAGGCTGAGTGCTGCTTGGGCAGGAACATGGTCCCTGTCAGCGCTTCTTGTCTTTCTCCAAAACGGGAGCCCGTGGGGACCAGACCTGCCTCCCCACAGGCAGATCAGTGAGCAGGTGTTACTCGAGCCTGTGCTGCCTGATGGCCTGTCAAAGTACTCTTTCCAGCAACATCAGAACTCTCCTGAAAGCCTTCTGATAACCACACGACACGGCATCTTGCAGCTTTCCATGGTGACGTGCTGTTGCCCTCTAACGGTTTGGGCCCAAAGGCACAGCGCCACAAGCTACTCAGTCCAATACTGATGAGAAAAGTAATTTCCTGGAGGCTGAAAACAGACCCTCTGCTTTCTGCGTGCCATGGCGAGTCGCAGGGTACACCAGTAAATGAGTCCTTCCCTCCGTTAAAGAACCACCCAGAAGTAGCTCAGGGAATTACCATTTAATCGCGTAATATCCAGATGACCTACACTGCCTACTTCCCTCTGTGAGCCCGTGTGTTCTTTGGTTAGTTCCAATTTAATAATGAGTACATGCAGTGTTTCTTTTTCCACTCTGCAGAGACTTCACGTAGGATGATGGTCTCCAGTTGCCTCCAAATGTTGAAAAAGGCCTCAATTCATCCTTCTTTGTAGCTGAGTAGTACTCCACGGCACTCACACACCAAATTCTGTCAATCCAGTCATGTACTGATGGGCACTTGAGTTGATTCCACATCTTTGCAATTGTGACTTGTGCTGCTATAAACATTTGAGTGCAGGTGTCTTTTTGAAAAAATGACTTCTTTTCCTTTGAGTAAATACCCAGTAGTGGGATTGCTAGAACATCAAGAATCAGCTTGCTACTGCTTTAGAAGATATAAATTAATATTTTCTCTGATCATGGAAAATTAAAATAAAGGTTCTAGGAATCATACTATGTCATCCGTAAAGAGCATGCACTCTACAGTCAAAATCTAAACGATCCCAGTGGAAGGTGGAGGCAGCATGGTGAGCACTGGCGTGCCGGCCTGTCGCCCCAGTCCGCGGCCCCACTGCTGCTGGGGAGCAGGCCTTACCCATGTTAAAGAGTGTCGATAAAACGATCCTTGTTGCTGTTACTCTGGTCTTTATCCACAAAACATACATCAGAGTCCATTGATCATGGGACAAATAAATAATTTTTTATGGGAAGTCCCAATCAATATTTCTCAGTGTTTACAGATAATTGAGGAAGAACAAGTGGCTTCCCATACAACAGAAAATATTTCATTCAATAAAATCACTTTGAGAAAAATATTAGCACATGGCTTTCCTGAATTAGAATATTCTCAGGAAGAGAATGCACATCCATCTGTGATGGTTTGAAAAAAGAAAAATATCTGCCCGAGGAGGAATAGAGCCTAAACCCATTAATCTCTTCAGGTTCCTCTGGTATTAATGTGAACTTAATCCTTTTTTAATTGGATTTTTATTAAAGTAGTTTTCTGTGGTAATAAACACACAACCAAAGTTGTGAACAAGCACTCACATTGAAAATGTCTTAATCTGCAAAGCACAAACCCTGGTTCTTTGAAAGCGGGGACACTGAGTCGAAAATATTGCCCGATAGGCGGGCTGCGAATACAATCCTAGAGGCTTCTAGCAGAGTCTCTTCAACACCCATGCAACTCAGGAATTGCTTACAGAATGCAATTGCACTGGGGACTCTGTCACAAACACTGACGGCCCCAAACACCATCACCTCTTAAACCCGAGTATCTTTGACAGTGTTGAGAGGACCTCCTCCTCCCACTTCTGCTCGACATTAAACCAAAGAGTCCTTCCAAGTGACTCTCCTTGGCATCCATCCTGCCCCCGGGCAGTGGACAGCTGTCTCTGCCCATTCAGCCGTCGTGGTGGCATTTGCCACACTGTGGGGGATTCCTGTGTGCTGGGTCCCTGAGCAGCCACGAGGTCCCACCTTCAGCGTGGTTTCTGGAACAAACTGAATAATGCCCATCAAGTTGAACTGATGCAATGGCCCTCCTCTCCCCTCACTTCTTTCACACACAAAGCTCCCCAATTTCTGCCTTGACTTGTAATATTCAGGACAAATTTTGGAATTCCCTTTGTCTCTTCAAGGTCTTTACACAATAACTTTTCTTCAAGGATCTTTAATTTGCCATTTAGGAAAATTTCAAAAAAAAACACAGCAGTGGTGCAGTATTAAAATTGCCATTGACCCCATGTCAGCGCAAAGGCTGGCTTGGCGCTCACGGTCTACTCTTCTCTTCCTCAATTATTTTGGCACATAACGTTATGCATTTGTCAAAACTCAGAACTATACAACACAAAGAACAAACCCTAAAGTTCAGATGTTAGTTAATATTGGTTCATTGATTATAACAAACGTGCTATAATAATGTAAAATGTTATTTTAAAAATAGTCCAAAAAAAAACCCCAAACAAAAACTAAAGTAGTTTTCATAATCCCTTCTATCACGTCATTTCCCCCACTGTCCTGTTTTCCCAGATATATTTTTCCTTCTGTTGTTTCCTGTTTTAACTAATATTATTGTGAAAAAAGGAAATTTGCTCTTATACGCCATGTTCCTAGTAGAACATTTCAGTCCCCTAGACTGGCATGTCTTTTAAGATCTGTTCTAGAATTCCTTAACACTGCCGACAGGAACGTTGCAGATCGAAGAGTGCACACTGTCTTCACTTGCTGACTCCAATCTTCACCCTCACTCAGATCCTAAGTGCTCACTCGGCAAGAGCCGCCTGTCATGATGCACCCAGCAGCACTCGGGTTCTGTCTAGAGAGCAGAGAACACAGACAGGCAGGTGCCCCCAGAGCAGGGAAATGGCAACACAGCTTTGGTGGAAAGGCAAGAAACTGAGAAAAGTGAAGTGTTGGTGGGACTAGCCTACACGGTGGGCTGTGTTGCTCGGCCAGGCTGATATGCGTCCGAATGGTGCAGAGAGCAGCATGACTTGGGATCACAGTGGAGAAGGCAAAGGGCAGGTGGGATGTGAATTTGTTATTTCAGAGATGGGACGATCACAGTATGGTTTGGCTGAGGGAATGGCCAAGAGCAGAGATAGCTTGAATAGCATGGAAGGGAAGATCGTCAGGATGGAAGAGAAGAATATTTTTAGAAAAATTATAACAAGGGATAAGTACCTCTACCTGATATCAAAACATACCATAGCATCATGCTTAAAGCAAGGAAATATGGGTGAAAAATAGAAAAACATGAGAATAGAAAATCGTAGAGAGCTCAGAAATTGTCCTGGGTTAGTGTCAGACTAATATAACATTGCTAAAACAGCAAAAATTTAATAAATGACATTGAGTTAATTATGCAGTGCTTTGGAAGAGATAAATATGCAACCATATTAGAAAGTCTCCAAATAAGTCAAAGAACTCGATATCAGGGAGATCATTCATGGGCTAACAGAAAGGCACAACTTGTTAGAACTTTAAAGTGATGATAACATTCTAATAATTAAAGCAATATAAGATGAGAGAAAAATAACACATACAATTACATAAAAATGTAAAGTTATTCTAAGCAAAAGAGGGTTAAAATAAAATGCAAAAGAAGATTGAGTAAGATACAGGTAGAATACATACATATAATGAGGCAAGTGGTATAAAACGCTCAGCCTAATAAAAAGTTAAATGCCTATGAAAATAGTCCTATAATTTGGACCAGTATTTTAACCCCTGGGGATTTATCCTAAGAAAAGTGTAGAAAGGAAAAAAACCGAGGTCCATGATTGTAAGATGTTCTGTAACCATGGAATAATAAGAATAAATCAATAATCTAACAATAAGGAAATCGTTAGGGAAATTAGGACCTAGTAGCTCATGGCATATTTAGCTATTAAAATGGTAATTTGGGATACTATGTAATAACATGAAAACTATTTGAAATAATATTTTAAGGTTATAGTGGAAATTATTTCTACGGTTATGGACAAACAAAAATAGTACACTGAAAAGTTAAATGAGTTAGGATTGTGGGTGATTTTTTCTAACAATTTCATTTAAGAGTTGAATATATTGTTTTATAAGAAAAGTATGAGAGAACGAAGCCAAAGAGAAGGCATGGATAAGGAATGGGAGAGGCCCCAGGTCTCACGGAAACCAGAAGGGCAAGTGCCAGGCGAAGGCAGAGACAGGCAGGAAGGCCATTTCCTTATCACCCTAATTCTCTAACTAAGCCTGAAGTGAACCTGTGTCACTCAAAGGAAGTGGGTTTGCTTAGATGGCTGACTTAATGACCCCAGACACTACCCTCTCTTGGGCATCGCCCCTCTTGGAACGGCAGCCTGGCCTCCTGCTATAGGCAATCACTGTTGACAACGGTCAACCCTGAGCTTCCTCAATGTGTACAAGCTAACATTCTCAAAGTTCGCTGTTTAACTTCTTGAATCTTCCCAGCGCAACACAGAGTTGTAGAGCAGCACCCACGCGGACGGCTGGCGCGTCATGTCCCCTGAACCAGACAGAGGGAGAGTTCTCTCTCTCTCTGCTCATGTTAACCCACTTCCTCAGTTATACAGTTTGTGTGTCTTTTCTGATAACAAGTCATCTACAAGGGGGAATGAGAAGAATGCAGAGCTGAGAGGAAGGAGGAACGGCTTGGAGGACCGTGAGCAGCCACTTGTCCACAGAAGTCACCGCTGTAAGGAGAGGTCGGAGGGCTTCAAGGTGGGTGGTGGGGTTTATCACAGGAGAACAACTCTAGGGTGCAAGGGAACGGGGGACCGAAGGAGGGAACTTTGGAGAAGGGTTGCTCTTGGTTTTGAATATGATAGATCATATTTCAAGTGTCTGCAACATGCCTGCACGCACACACACACGCTAAGGGTGGGTGGTGATGGATGTGTTAATTAATTTGATTGTGGTAACCATTACACAATGTAAATGAATATCAAATCATCACATCTGCCACTGTGACCGGCATACCTTTTAAATTAGTTTGGTGGCTGCTTACATGAGCTATTAATTGTATTAAAAAAAAAGTCACACAGGGCTGCAGAATTTATAGTGCTCTGCCTCTTCCGAAGGACACACACCAGGACGTCGCAGTGCCCCTGGGAGAACAGGCCAGGCCTCTCAGGCCTCTCGTTCTGAGAAGAGGAAGTTCTAAGGAGCAAGGCCACACCGAGTGGCTGAGGGGCATTTGAGCCGAAAGTTCTCTCCACTGGGCGTTTCTGCTGATGAAGGGACTTGAAAGCAGGATCTTCAGTATCAGAGCTGCCAGCTAGGACAGTGTTTGCGCAGAGAGAGATTGTGCTTCATGGAAATTCCTCTCTGGAGGAAAACAATGAAACAATGAGTCTGTACTTCTGCCGAATTTTCAATATTAGTTCCCTTTGGGGTAATATTTAAAGTTTTTATCAGGTGGTTAGGGCCTCATCATTCTTAATCCAGCACACATTAACCCTTTGGTTACTGGAAGGAGAAAAGGTGATGATGGAGGTGATAAGGCATTGGGAAGGGCTGGGCTTGGGCAGTGGCTGTCTGCCAACCGGTTGGAAACACCTCAGTGTTTTAACAAAAGCATGGCCATATCAGTACTATTAACCAGTTATCTGCCTTAGTCCTTCCTCTTCTCTTCTTCCCCTTGGTGGCTGCAGCCTATTTTTGGTTCTGTCTTTGCCAGTTGAGGGTGAGTCCCTCTCCTCTGCTCATGGGTCACTTGGTGTGCTTCCTGTCCCAAGTGGATTTATGCGTGGTCGGGACTGGGATCACACAGGTAGCCTCACTGGTTAGCTGAGACTGAGGCCCGCTGAGCTGGGATGCAACAGCCTAAGTAAAATCCTCTGTTGCCAGTGAGCCAGGGGCTGTTCCTGTCCAGGGCAGGATGCCAGAGGGTGCCCACAGTAGCAGAGTAGGGTTGGCAGGGACATTCCGATGAGGAAAAGCATTTCCATAGCAGGTGTATAAGTTCAGTCATCAGTATGAGCGTCCTTGTCAACCCGCAGTGGGAATCACCACTTCTAGGCCAACAATACTATCCCAGAAAGCTTAAGACCCCCTTTACTCGACATGGTAGAACCTCGGTGGTCAGCCCAAGTGTCAGAGAAAACGTCCTTCTGGTTTCACACCTGGCCTGGCATGCTTGGCAAGGACCGGGACGTGACTCTGCAGTCAGGCTGTGTGGGGAGGAGCACTGGCTGCCCCACTGCTGCCAGAGTGCCCAGTCACTTCAGCACTGGGGTCAGCAGCGCTGAAGGGAGAGCAGCAGCTGCTCCTACTTCACAGGGTGACGGTGGAGACTCCATGAGTTAGTCTGTGTTAAGAGCCCAGGATGGTGCCTGGTGTGTAGAAAGGGCCCACTAAAGACATTACTATTTTTGTCATCATAGTCCTTTTCCTATACTGCAGCTGCTGAGGCTAGCTTGACTCTTTTGCCCCAATCATGTTTCTCATTTATACTCACATCCAGATTTGGAAGTAGCCTACTTTGTGCTAAGACACTGTTTCTCAGCCTTTTTGACCCATGCATGCTTTTGATCAACATGAAAGTATGATGCCAGCTCTCCAAGAAGATTTGGACACACCCCTTTGTGCATGTGTCTCTACCACCCTGTTTCTTAACTCCATCACCTGCTGCTGCGGATAATCAGGGGTGAGCATAGTTTGTTTTTTATGACAAAAGTATCACTTATTCAGTTTGATGTCCACAAAATTCCCAGGTACTTGAATACTTCATCCAGCGCTGGCTCTTACGCTTCTGGAGAACATGGTAGGGATCACCCCGACAGATGTTGGGATGTGGAAAACTGGGCCTGCATGAGGGAGTTGCATGATCAAGGCTGTGGTGGACCAAACTCACAGGATTGCACAAAGTTGAGAACCTAGGAGGAGGTCAAGTTTAGCAAACCAAAGATAAGGGACAATGAGGCCTGAACCCAAAACATGCAAAGCCTCAGAGGCAGATTTGTTCCAGGAGTAAATCCTGGAGTCTAGATCCGAAAGAAGAGTAAAAGCAGCAGATGAGGTGGGAGTGGGAAGTGAACCCTGGAACAGGTGCCGCCCTGGGGTTGGCCTTCATGACGCAGCTGTGGAGTGGCCCGTCGCTGGCACAGCTGGCCTTGAAAGCACAGGGACCGGCCGCAGAGGGTAGTGGTCTGACAGGAGTTACCCTCAGTTATTCCCAAGCCCAGCCGCAGCTTGTGTAACCATCATAGCACTTTAAAAGACCAAAACGAAATCACCGCTTGACAAATGCCACAGCAGCGATTGTTGCAGGCAAAAGCCATCAAGAGGTGGTAAAGCCAGCGAGGGAAAAGTATGATGATGAGCAGGATATTTGCGTATTTCAGCAAACCTGCCCACATGATACTTAACAATTGCAAAGGGAAAACCAGTGAACTTTATGGTTGGAAAACCTGTCAGATACCACCTTAACCAAGAGATCAAAGTTTAAATGATTAGTGTGGAGAAACAGAGATCATATGTCTTCTGATATGATACATTTAGAAGGCACGAAAGTGAGGTGTCAGGGGAGTCTGAGGGGACATGACAACTAAAGGCCACGTGTGGTTGTGGACAGGACACCGAGCCCAGGAAAGGGCACCGGGGCAGGGGCAGCCAGTGCACTGCTCTCAAGGAGAGGACCTCAAGCTACAGGTGATGCCACCTACTCTGGGCCTTCCTAGAGAGAGACCGTGAGTCACTGGAGAAGTGGCAGGAGACTCAGTGAAGGAGAAGGCGACAGAGCGATGCTCTGGGCAAGATTGGAAGATGCCTGGGGCCGGCGTCCCCATGTGGGGAGGACAGGAGGAGGAACCCTGAGGCTCCAGCCTCCCGTAGACACTGCAGCCCAGCTGCGAGGCCCCAGCACCACCCAGACCTCGGGACTGACGGGAGCTGCCTGGAGCCTGCGCAGTGACTCTGCGCGAAGAGTGGGTGCCGCGGGCCCGGCAGTTCCCCTTCTCGGGCTGCTGCAGCTGACACCATTCTGGGCTCCCACGTCCAGAGCGCCAGGTCTACACAGGGCTGGGCTTTGCTGCAGCTGTCCTCCTGCCCTAGCCGGGGAGGAGCAGGACAAGCCGAAGCCCCATGCCCCGACTTGGAGCCATGCACCCCTGGCCCCAGGGGGAAGCTGAGAACAGGCACACAGATGCCCCTTGGAAGCACCGCGGCGGCTGCCTCTGACGGACCTGAGCAGGGAGCGCCCAGCTGTCCAGCGGCCTGGCTGCGGCCTCACCCATGCCACCCCCAAGCTACCACTCGTCCCCACGGCTCTGCGCATACGGTTTTCTAGCTGCCCCAGCCCCAGCTCCGAGGCCCCCACTGTTGTCAGACCCACGGCCCGGGTGCTGAGGCCAGCGCTGCTACTGGAACTGGGCCTACCCCCGCAGCTCTCCCTGCCTGCCAGGCGGGAACAGCCCCGTGGGCCAGTGCTCTGCTAAAGACCTGCTAGCCTCCAGCAGCCACAGCACCTGGACCCAGTTGGAGCCAACGACCACTACCGAGAGAGCCTCCTTGCCCAGCTACCACGGTCACCACGGAAGGGAGACGAGGGCAGAGTAATCTCCTGCAATGTCAGCCTCTGTGGAGGGGGACTCGCGCAGCCCCCAAATCAAGCTTCCAACGGGGACCAACCCACCACTCCACATGAAGATCATCCAGCACCAGTTTGGACTGTGACAGTCATGGAGGCAAGGGACAACACAGAACAGCTGCACAACACGCTCTCAGTGCATCCACCCCTCCCAAGCTGGGTCAGTGTTTCAGAGTACATCCCCAAAGCACCATCTAGGAAGCTCTCTTTCTGCTCACTAACTAGGAGAGTTCCCAGCATACAAGAACCTATATGCCCTGAGCCGAGAGAAGACCTTTCAGATGAGAAGAAACCAGCAAAAGAACTCTGGCAACATGAAAAAACAAACTAGTTCAACACTCTCAAAGGATCACAGTGAATCTACAGCAATGGACATAAACCAAAAGGAAACTGTTGAAATGTCAAAAATGGAATTTAGAACATGGATGGCAAATAAGATGAATGAAACTGAAGAGAAAGTTGATCACCAGCAAATTGGTATTAACTGATCAACACCTAAGTGGACTTATAGGAATAACATCTATCGGGCAGGTGGGAGGGGGGAAATGGGTATATACATACATAATGAGTATGATGCGCACCAACTAGGGGATGGACACGCTTGAAGCTCTGACTCCAGGGGGGAGCGGGGCAAGGGAAATATACATAACCTTAACATTTGTATCTCCATAATATGCCGGAAAAAATAAAAAAAGGAAAAAAAAATAAAAAGAAAAAAAAAGAGAAAGTTGAAAACCAACACAAAGAAGCCAAAAATATATTTCAGGGCATCAACTAAAAAATGAAAAAGTCACTAAAGAGCTAAACAACATAAGAAAGGATATAACAGAACTTAAATAAAAGTGTCATTTAGGGAATTTAAATTACAGAAGAAAGCTTTAGCAACAGACTAGACCAAGCAGAAGAAATAATCTCAGAGCTTGAAGACAAGGCTGTGAAACTAACCTAGTCAGTCACAGATGCAGAAAAAAATAAATAAATAAAATGAACAATCACTCAGAGAAATAGGTAACTATGTGAAGCAAATCAATGTAATAATTATAGGTATCCCTGAAGGACAAGAAGAAAAAGCAAAAAATCATCAAAATCTATTTAAAGGGATTATGGAGGAAAACTTCCCTGGTATTGCCAGAGATTCAGATATCCAGATACAAGATGGTCATTGAACACCAGAAGATTCACAGCAAATAGGACATCTCCAATACACATTGCCATCAACCTGGCCAAAGTCACAATGAAGGAGAAAATTCTACAACCTGGAAGATGAAAGCAACAATTAACCTGCAAAGGAAAATCCATCAGGCTAACAGCAGACTTCTTAGCAGAGACCTTACAAGCCAGAGGGGCTTGGGGACCCATTTTTAGTCTTCTTAAACAGAACAACTGCCAGCCAAGAATTTTATATCTTGCAAAACTGAGTTTCATAAATGATGGAAAAATAAAGACTTTTCCAGACAAGCAAACACTAAGGGAATTTATTACTACTATATCTGCCCTACAGGAAATACTCAGAACTGCATTATATATGGAACAGCACAATAGGCACCCACCAGCATAAAAACACCCCAAAATTAAAGCTCATAGCTCTTACAAAACAACAGCACAATAGGGAAAACAAAATAAGACACGGTATCATCCAACATGATGAACAGAACAGTATCCTACATATCAATACTAATACAAATGTGAATGATCTTAATGCCCCACTTAAAAGACATAGACTAACTGGATGGGTGAAAAAACACACCCCAAGTATATGCTGTCTCCAAGAAACACATCTAACTCACAAGCACTCACAAAGACTCAAGGTAAAGGGATGGAAAAAAATATTCCACATGAATGGCAACCAAAAGAGAGCAGTGTAGACATTCTCATAATAGATAAAATTGATTTTAAATCAACAACAGTACAAAAAGACAAAGATGGTCATTATACAATGGTAAAGGGAGCAATTCAACAAGGAGATACAACAATTCTAAATATATATGCAATATATATGGTGCTATGTAAAATGTAAAATGTAAAATGGTGCTATGTAAAATATGGTGCTATGTAAATATATATATGTAAAATATATATATATATCGCATATATAACATGGAGTACTATTCAGCCATAAAAGTGTGAAATAATGTCTTTTACAGCAACCTGGATAGAACTAGAGACCATTATCCTAAGCAAAGTATCTCAGGAATGGAAAAACAAACACCACATATACTCACTAATAATTGGGAACTAAACCTTGGGCACACATGGACACAAAGAGATATAAGGACATTGGAATCCAAGAAGGGGGATAGGTAAAATCTTACCTACTAGGTACAATAAACACTATTCTGGTGATGGACACACTAAAAGTGCTGGCTTAAGCATGTATCAAAAACATTTGTATCCCCTTAACCACTTCAGTACTGTGCTCAGCGGCCGCGAAATCTTGCCCACAGCCAGCACTCACAGTCTGCATGATCGTTTGTGCTGTGCATTGACAACGAATCCGTTTTGCTCTTGTGTGATGAGGAAAGCTTTAAAGCACTGAAAGCTTGTTTTACTTTACAAGCAGCTATACTTGTAATGTAAATCAGAATAGGTAACATATACATATATGTTTTCAGTACGTTATTTTTAAATGTTCACAATTTTATTTTGATAAATGAAAAATTAGAAAAGTCATATCACGGCTGTCGGCTAAAGTCGACGCTTGTGTTCATCTGTGGCTGTCAACTATAGTCGACTCTGGTACCGAAGTGGTTAATATTTTGAATTTTTTTAAAAAAGAAAAAGGGCACTGAAATTCAAATAAGGTGCATAGATGCATTCCTAGTATTCTATCAATTTAAGTTCATTCTTTCTGTGATTATTTAGGATAGTGACATTTTGGAAAGGTAAGAGAAGGGTATACAGGAATTCTTTGTAGTTGTAGTTTTTCTGCAACATTTTTGTAAATATAAAATTATTTAAAAATAAAAAGTTAAAAAATAATGAATCATTTTTTAAAAGACAAATGCATACAACAGTACTAGAAATAACAGTGAGTGATTGCTAGGCACACAACAGTGAAGGTGGCCGTGGAAACTCCCATCAGCTGCAGTGCTGTGAAGTAAGGCTGAGAATACAATCAGTAGCACGCAGTAACCCTGCGCTCTAAATCAAACAGCCTGACTACCTGGAGAGAAACAGGAAGATGCATTAACCACTTGGAAGGAGCTAGTTGTCCAGCCAGCCCCATGCTGGAGTGCAGATGTGAAGGCTGAAACTACAGGATCCTGGAGGTCAGAGTCACATGCAGAGAATGATGCTTCAGAAATGATGACCTGAGACCTCCTTTCAGATGACATTGTGCGGCTGCCTCAAAAGGCCTAGACTGCCTGTTTGCAGGCTGCTTCCACATGTGAGGAAAGGAAATGGCTATCTTGTTCAAGCTATTGTTATTTGAAATCTGTCCTTTTCTATTAGCCGAAGCTGATCTTACCTCTGTTGCCATCTTGCTTGCTCAAAGACTCGGGCTCTAAGTCAGAAAACCATGCCCCCTCCACCACTCAAGAGTGGCCAGATGTACACCCCATTCTCTGACCTCATAAGCACCAATCTGTATCATCTCTATTCCATACCACAAGCCCCCAAGGTCATGAGGCTAGACTTCTGGGGAGGAGGTGCACATCACTTTTCTGGAGAGGCAATGATCACAAGCAAAGTCCTGGGGCAGATAGGAAGAGGCTTTGTATGGCATTGAAGGCCCTTCCACTGCTCCCAGTCCATCCCCGCACACCTCCTCCTGTCTGGTCCTGCCCTGGACCACACACTGGTTCCTTGCACTCCTCTGCATTCTGCAGGCTCTCCGATGCCTCTGAGCCTGTGGCATACAGTTTCTTCTGTCAGGAACATTCTCTGTTCCACCTCTTCATCTACATAAGCTCTTTTATTCTTCAGGTCTCTGCTTAAATATCTTCTCTTTCCAAAAGCTTTCACTGACCTTGGAAGATGGGGCTGGATGCCACTCTGGTGTGTTAATACCTGAACCTCATCTCACTCTACCCCAGCGTCTATCACGTGGCATTGCATTACAGATACTTGTTTGCTTGTCTTTCTACTCCTCTAGACTAAGGGGTAGGGAAAGTACATCCCCAGAACCTAATGGAACACCTGGAATATGGTACCATTTCAATGACTGCTTGATGAATGGATGAACAACAAACTTTATGAAGACATGTGTTGATCACGACTTATCCTGGTGGCGTGATGTTGGATAGATAGCCCATGACATTTCTAGCCGTCTCAAAGCTGTAGCTATTGCTGGCCTTTGTGAGACCACCCAGAGCCCACTGAGCCCAGCTGCAGCAGTGTTTCATAGCAACGAATTCGCTGGTCTGTGTCCTGAAGAACTGGTGAGCTTGGGAATGGGGATGCCTTCCTGTGAGCCCTGATGTCATTCATCTCATCCTCACTCCTTGGACCATCCACTAGAACAAATAAGACAAGTTATATGCACTGCTGTATCCCATTCAAGCTGTAAGGAAGAAAAAGAAGCAAGTGTTCACATCATTAGTGGACACAAAGGAAAAATAATAGTGCTTTAAAAGAGGTCGGAGATTTTAACACCTCCAATTCACATTCAGTACAGCAAACCCTACTTAGTAAAGTAAGACAAAACATGTCCTAATAAAGGAGCACACAAAACATTTGCATTTGAATGAGTACAATTCTAAACTCTTAGTACTACAAAGAGGCAGCTGTGGTGTGGAGGAAAAAGTTTTGGACTAGGAATGGAGAGATCAGCCCGCTCTGCCTTCCAGCAGCCCTGTGATTTTGTCCAACTCAGCCAGGCTGGCCATGGGTTTCCTCTTGGGTAAATTAAATGTTGGGCTAAATAACCTCTAAAAGCCTAAGCCAACTTAAAATCTCTTTTCTCTTCTCCTCTGCAGTAGGCTTAACGGCAGTTTCCAGTCATGGTCCCCTCCCCGCCCAGCCCACCCCAGCTGAGCCTGGTGGTCCAGGGAGTGGGGCTGCAGGGAGGTCTATTCTCCTACAGTCCCCCAGCGCTTCCTAGGTATCTGGCAGTGTCTGGAAGTGCCTTTAAGCCTAGAAATCCCTGGGACTAGGGGAGAGGATAGTCTTAGACTGATCTTATTTAAAGATCATAAAAATCTATAACAGTTCCTCACTTTTTTTGCTTCATGCAGCAAAATCTTCTTTTTCGGGAGCTGAGGAGTCAGAGTGTGCTGGGTACGTGGTTCTGCTGTGTCCGCGTGAGGGCTCCTGCCTGTGATTTCTCCTCATTCCAATCTGGGCTCCTCCAAGGATGGCTGTCAGCACCATTCCTTAGCAGACAGGTGTATTTCTTCCTGGCATTCTATTATTTCCTTAAACTCTTATTTTAAGCCATTCTTGACATTTTGCCTTTCAAGTATAAAAGTCTTGTGTTCCTAAGTAATAATAGCCATGATTTGATGAGAATCTTCCATGGGTAAATTTCTGGGATGGAAACTGTGTGTACAATATTATTTAACTGTCAAAATGTCCCTTTCAGTGAGAGATTCTTATCTTCGTTTACAGATAAGGAAACCAAAGCAAAAATGATATAAATATCTTGCCCAGTGTCAAATAAACGGTGGGTTGAAATTGAAACCCAGCTCACTCTGACCTTTGTTTTTCACTCCCCCTCCTTCTGGAGGCCAGGATTTATATTTTTCATTTCCATGCTTTTTATTCCCAAATTCTCATACATTCTTTATATAGAAGTATTTGATAGCATAATTCATTTCATGCTGATATTCTCTGATTTCAGCGTGATGTGTGTGGAGCCTTGTGAACACTGAGAAGGTCCTGGGAGGCCTGAAGGAGAATCCTGAAGCGCCCTGCTGACCAGGGACCGCGCCTCCCGCTGTGACCACGGAGAGAGCAGGCAGCTTCTTCTAGAATGAAGATATCAGGAAGGAGGAGACAGGAAAAGATTTTTTTTGTTTCAAAGTATTAAGGGGGTACAAATGTTTTTGGTTACTACTAGGCTTGATGACTGGGCTCAGAAAGTAATAGTGGGTGAAAAGGGTGGAGAACAGAAAGGCCCCAGCTCGTAAATGGAAAAGTGGATGATGCTCATCAAGATGTTGAATCAAGCAGACACACAGCGTTTGGTGGCAGGAAGGGGCGCTGCAGGGGAGGTGAGTGGGAGGAACTCGCAGGACAGTCAAGGGACACGTGTCCTGTTTTACACGTGACTAAAGACGTGATTCCGAAGTTTGACTTAAAGCCTCTATTTAAGTGAAATTTGGAGCTATGTGATCAGATGAAGTAAAAAATGTAAAGTATGGGGGAATGATGGATCGACTGTAGAAGATCATTGATGTTTCAGAGGTGACCAAAGGAAAAAAGTCATTTAAAAGCCCAAGAAGCAACCAGAAGAGAGTGGAATAACGATGGGAGAAGATGATGCTGAAGAGAATTTTAAGGACAGAGTAGTCAAGAGTGGAAATTTTCAGAGAGTTTAAGATTGAGTTAAACTAATCATTAGTTTAAGAAAATTGCATTAAAATTATTACAACAGAATATGTGACTTGTAGAAACACATGGTGACGTAATTTGTGCAATTTCTCCATTATATGTAATTTTTCAGTTCCTAAGGGACCTGAAGCACAGGTGTTACATAGGTGGAGAAAAATGGTTCCAATAAGTGGCATGATAGAGTATGCTAAAGGTTTGTTTTGTTTACCTTACAGTTTTTATTGACATTTAAAAAATAAATTTTATTCATTTTACAAGTCAATAATATATTTTCCAAGGATTTATATTTGTCAAATAAGGGCAACTAAAACACTGGCTTAATCTTCAGAGAAGTGTCTTATAATGAGAAATCCTTAAGAGACCGATGTGGTCAGTGTTTGATGAGTATTTTATGTGGTGGTATTAATCATATTCCTCAAGATTGAGATCATCATATACTTTTCTTTCATTTAACATTTTTTTCACTTTTCTAATTTAGAAGCATCCCCAAAATTGGTCACAATGTGGTAGGCATTACCAGCATTACCATGTCCACCTTGTGACAGTGGACATGACTTCCTGAGCACTCTTGCTGCTAAAACCATGCAAAAGTAACCACTGACAAAAAAAGAAGAATGCAATAGGAAATGGAGATTAATGGAGTTTAACAAAGACCAGAGAGTCTCCCGTAGTCAGAAAGGCCAATGTTTGCAAAAAGCAGGTGATTCTGAAATATTCTAGAGAAGTCAGTAACTCTCCAGGCTGTGACAGGCCAGATTGTGATCTTGGTTTGAGATGAACAAAACAGTCAGAATAAATAAAAAAGATTGTCCTTGGTATTAAGGGCAATTGCAACATGTCTCCCCCCAAATCCAAGTCTGTGTCTCTGACAAAAATGAGCATGAAACTTTGGTTCTGATACCAAAAAGTGATTTAAAAGATAGCACATGTCAATTGGATAGAGAGAATTCCATGGATAGCCAGGCGCGGTGGCTCACACCTGTAATCCTAGCCCTCTCGGAGGCTGAGGCAGGAGAGTCACTTGAGCTCAGGAGTTCGAGACTAGCCTGGACCAGATGAAGCTGTGGATGGCACGAGGTTAGCATGGGTGTGTATTTAAAAGCCATGGTAGAACCCCAAAGAGTTGGGGTCACATTGGTGACTGCTGCTATTCTCAGTTACAGGCTGTAGTACATTCAGACACCCTCTCACCCATCAGCTCTCAGTCCACTAACAAGATGTAATTTCAAGTAAATATGATCTTTCTTTCTGAATTTCAGTTCCACTTTTATCATTTACTGTATCATTACTCATTCTGTTATTCTTTCATTCGCAGAGCAAATATTTTTGGTTGCCTTTCTGTTCCTGGTACTATTCTAGGGGCAAACAAGATTAAGTCCCTGCCCTGATGGTGCTTATGTTTCATTGAGAAGAGGCAGCACTGCCTGGCCCTAGACACTCGTTTCCTCCCGCTTGTCGTAGCTCAGCAGAGAGCTGACTGAGGGGATCTGCAATAGTTTAACGGAAGGACAAGTTACCGGCTAGTTGCAGGATCCTGGAGGATTTTCCTTTCCAACAAGGCCACTTCCCCAACCAGGGAACTTATGTAGTCTCACGGATGTCCCCTGAGCCCACTCCTTCCCCCAAATATACAACATAAACTTATAAAATACCATGGGCACACTGTTCCTTCTTGCTGTTACCTTGGCCGTGGTGCACACAGATCATCTGCGTCCTGCCTAAGCCCCAACAAGTAACAAGAGTTGGGGAGATTGCACATACTCTACTACTTTTCTGAATGTTTCTCTCCAGCAAACTCTATGTCTGAACTTTATGGTGCTGCAACAGATAAATAGATAATTTCTAATAGTGCTTAGTGCTACAGAGGAAACAAAGTGGTGCAATGGCTTAGCGAGGGAGCGAGACCCGGTGGGGGCTGCTTTAGTCAGGACAGCTGGAACGAGCCTCTTGGAGGAGACAGTGACAACCCAAGCGGAACCGGGAGAGGCTGGCAGCCCAGCGCAGAAGGAAGATCCAGGTGTCGCAACAGCAAGAGTCCCGGCCTGGGTGTGGCACGTCTGTGGAGAGGAGGCAAGCCAGGCCACAGCAAACCAGGGGCGCTCACACCGTGGTGACTTTGAGGTAACCAGGGGAGCCGAAGGAGATTACGTAAGTGAAGGATTATACGACTAATGAATGTATTTAAAAGCTTAACTCTTGGGTCTGGAGAATGGCACGCAAGGGCCATGAATGGAAGCAGAGAACCCGGCAGGCACGAGGGGCAGAGGAGCAGACCGGCCAGCCCACAGGCCTCGTGGGTGAATGCCACCTGGAGGGACAGGGAGGGGAAGGGGTGACCTGGATAGAGAGAGATCGCAGTCCTATTAACACCTGCTGTACGTGATCACACAAAACCATGCAAAAGTAACCATTGACAAAAAAAGAAGAATGCAATAGGAAATGGAGATTAACGGAGTTTAACAAAGACCAGAGAGTCTCCCGTAGTCAGAAAGGCCAATGTTTGCAAAAAGCAGGTGATTCTTAAATATTCTAGATAAGTCGGCAACTCCCCAGGCTGTGACAGGCTGCAGCCCTCTATATAGTCTCATGGGAAGGTCCAGAAAACTATTGCTCCCCGCAAAAATGTGGCGGAATGTTCTTCCAACCTGGATGTAAGAGGGGACGGGCAAGGTAACCAGGGCTGTGAGACGCAAGCTCGCGGCCTTCACGACAGCGGCCGGGGTCCG
This sequence comes from Cheirogaleus medius, assembly GCA_008086735.1. NCBI lineage: Eukaryota > Metazoa > Chordata > Mammalia > Primates > Cheirogaleidae > Cheirogaleus > Cheirogaleus medius. The sequence continues at coordinate 750,683 of VBSM01002217.1, forward strand.
CCCCAGCGTGTGCTCAGAGACTGGGCGCCAGTCACAAGATTCCAGGCAAACACAGGAGAGAGGCGGGAAGCAAACTACCCGCACGGTGCCGCCCCATGTGTCAGGCACCTACACACATTATCTCAGTTCATCCTCAAAAGCAACCCGTTCTCCGGAAGAACAAACCTAAGCGCAGAGGGACTCGGTAACGAGCTCAGGGCATTCTGCCTAGAAGTCCGGGAAGGTCCAGGCTGTAGGCCAGCGCCGCCCGCGCCGCGCTCTCCCCGGGCGCGCAGGCCGGGCCAGGCCGCACAGAGGCGGCGCCGAGCTGCCCGCAGCCGCCGGGCGCGGGGCCTCTGCCGGAAGCCAGCCGCACGTGGGACTTGCGTCCGCTCCGCCCCCGGGCGTCTCGGAAATCTGTCCCCGGGGTCCGCGGGTCGCAGGCCGAGGGCCGCCCTCCCGCAGGTATGGGCCTCCCTGCACGCCCGCCTGCAGTCCTCCGCAGGTATGGGCCTCCCTGCACGCCCGCCTGCAGTCCTCCCGCAGGTATGGGCCTCCCTGCAGGCCTGCCCGGCGCCCTCCGGCGCCTGTCTGCACGCCCGCCCGGCGCCCTCCAGCGCCTGTCTGCACGCCGCGGCCTTGCATTCTGAGTAGAGAATATAGGCATTTTAAGGAGGGTTAGTCCGATGGTCACAGCTTTGTCATTACTGAGAAATAATGTTCTAAACAACACATTCTGTATCAAAAGGTGGTTTTTTAGAAATGCATTCATTGTCTTTTCATCTTTTCTTTTGACAGGATGAATGTTTCTTGGCGCTCGCCGGTACTCCGGTCGGCCTCCCGTGCAAGGAGCCAGCGGGACCCGCGCGGGGCTCCCCGGCCCGCGGCAGCCTTTGCGCAGCCCTTTGCCGAGGGCGGTGGCTCAGACAGTTCAAGTGGCGAGAAACAAATTAGAGTAGACGCGAGTCTTCCCTAATTAAAAAATATCTTACTGATTGAAAACTGTTTACCTTTTTGACTTTTATAAACAACAACAGAAAAAAAGCTCTTTAAAAGCTCTTGAGGTGTTTAAAGGATCTATGGCACAGTTATTATGTTGACAATAATTAAGTTTATTAGGTAAGATTCCCAAAAGCACGTGGAAAAGAACCTACTGCGGACAGTGATGTCCATGACTTGAAGGACCGTCAGGTGGAAATGGGACTGACTCAGGAGCGCGGGCGTTCACGCGCTTTCCCAGCGCAACAGCGCCATCTCGTGTCACTTCCAGGTACTTCTGACAAAAACACGAAAACCTTCGTTTCTTTGCACACTTCCGAATGTTCTCTAACAAAAGAAATTTGAAATTTTGTTTCAAAGTTCAAACAAGAGAACATACATACTTATACACCCTTTTGTAAAAAACAGCCATATTGAGGTATAACTTTCATTCAATAAAACGCACCCTTTTAAAGTGCATCAATTAAAGTTTTGGCAAATGTATATATACCCAGTCAAGATGTAGAACGTTGCCATCACCTCCCCAAAATATCCCTGGGCCTATTTACAGATAATCCCACCTCAGCTCTTCGCCCAGGCAATCACTGATCTGCTTTCTGTCACTGTAGATCAGTTCTGACTTCCTAGAACTTTATATAAATGTAATTATGGTACAGTATACACTTTTGTATCTATATAAATATGTGCTTTTTTTCATTCAACATATATTTTTGAGATCTATTCATGTTGTTACATCTAACAATACTTTATTCATTTTCACTTCTGAGTACTATTTCCTGGTATGAATATACCACAATTTATATACTCATTCTCTTCGTGATGGGCATTCGCATTGTTCCCAGTTTTTGATTAATATGAATAAGATTGCTCTGAGCAAATATGCATAACCAATGTGTATAAATGTTCTCATTTCCTTTGGTAAATACCTGCAAGTAGATTTCTGGGTCTTTGAGTAAGTAGATGTTTGACTTCATTAAAAAACAGCCAAAGTGTTTTCTGAAATAGCTGTACCATTTTATATTCCCACAGTAACCAATGAAAGTTCCAGTTGAGCCATGTCCTTGTCTGTATTTGGTATCATCATTCTTTTAAATTTAATCCATTCTAGTGAGTGTGCAGTGGTAATACATGATGATTTTAATCTGCATTTTCATGTTAACTAATAACATCTTTTCACATGCTTATTGGCTATTTGTATGTATTCTTTAGTTAAATGTCTGTTTAATTTGTTTGCCTCCCTCCCTTTATAAAATTGGATTGTCTTCTAATTATTGAGTTATTGGATTGCTTTATATATGATCTACAGAAGTTTTTAGCCAGATATATGTATTGTAATTTTTGCTACTCTGTGGTTTGACTTTTTATATTCTTCATAGTGTCCTTTGAAAGGCAAACATTTTTAATTTTGATAAAGTCCAATTTATCAATTTTTATAGTTATAGATTTCTTTTACCTCAAAAATCTTTACCTCTACTGAGATCACAAAAATCTTCTCCTGTTTTTCTCTAGAAGTTTTATGGTTTTAGTTTTTACATTTCCATCTATGATCCTTTTTCACATTAATTTTTGTGTATCATTTGAAGAAAGTATTCAGGTTTATTTTTTCCATATGGATATATAATCATACCAGCACCATATGTTGAAAAAGACTATCTTTTCCCCATGAATTACCTTGGCACTTTTCTTAAAAATCAATTGGCTACATTTGTATGGACTGACTTCTGGACTCTCTGTTTTGTTCCATTTATCTATTTATTAAACCTTAGGCCAATATGACCCTCTCTTGCTTGCCGTCACTCTGTAGTCAGTCTTAATGTCCTCCAAATTAGTCCTTGATTTTAAATTATTTTACTTAGTCCTTTGTATTTCCTTATTAGCTTTGGGATCAGCTTGTCAAATTCCACAAAATAGGTAGCTGAGCTTTTGATTGGCATTTCATCTATCAATCGACATGTCTTTTTTTTTTTTT
>VBSM01002217.1:772028-794837 GCA_008086735.1 Cheirogaleus medius
GAGCAGGGACCGGAGTCTGGGCAGGGAAAAGGTTCAGAAAAGGAATGTTGTCGGTGGTGTAGGGAATGGGAGCGCTGGTTAAACTAGTCATGCTTGAGGCTCTGCCTCGAGGGGGGAGGAGGGGCATGGGCAATATACATAACCATAATATTTGTACCCCCATAATATGCTGAAAAAAAAAAAAGACAGGTGCTATGGAGTCCTTGTTTCTCTATAGATCTTTTAAAATTTTTTTGGTTCAAGCATAGAATCAAGAATATAAATGGAACATTAATTCATACTCTTATCACAAATGACATTATTAATATTTCACTGATATTTTTAAATTGGGGACAATTTAAAATTTCTACTATGTATACAGTCAATTTATATTCATCATAATTCATGTCAAAACAAAATTTAAAAACCTTGATTTAGTGATCTGCATATAGACTTTTTTCCATCTTGTTATAAAAGTTTTTCAAATATTCAGAGATCTTTTTTGACCCATGGATTATGAAAGAATTGTTTAATACACACCCTTACACCTACAACTAAGAGTCTACATTTAACATTTACTATATTTGATTTATCACACATTGAACCATTCCTCTATCCAACCATGAATCTATCCTTTTTTAAATCAAAATAAGTTGTAGATCCTGTACACTTCACTCCTAAATATATCAATAGTCATATCATTTAACTTGAGTTCAGTATTTACTTACAGTGTTTTATTTTTTGATGTAGAATACACAGACCTTAAGGACATCATTTGATGAATTATGACAAATGCACACACTTGTAGCTGTGAACTAATGCTTGTGTCCCCCTTCACAAATTCATATAGTGAAGCCATAATGTGATGGCATTTGCAGGCGGAGTCTTTGGGAGGTACCTAGGTCAGGAGGGTGGAGCCCCTGTGATGGGATTTGTGTCTTTGTAAGAAGAGGAAGAAAGCTAGTCCTTTTTACTCCCCGGCCGGCCATGTGAGAATCTAGTGGGGAAAGAGCCATCTGTAAACCAGGGGAAGGGCCTCCACCAAGAACCTGACCATGCTGGCACCCTGATCTCCCACTTCCAGCTTCCAGAACTGTGAGAAATAAGTTTGTTGTTTAAGCCGCCCAGTCTATCGTACTCTGTTACAGCAGCCCAAACTGACTGAGACCCCCATGTAACTGCAATCCTTGTCAGATTACAAAACATGACTTTCACTCCAAGTTCCTACCCCCCTTCTCAATCTGTACCCCTAGAAGCAAACGCTGTTATGATTTTTTCACCATATGTTATTTTTACCTTGTCTGGGACTTCTTGTAAATGGATTGTATCGCATGCACTCTTTTGGATAGGCTTCTTTCACTCACCATGTTTTTTTTCATGCATCGATGTTATTGTAAATTGTTTTTTTCCTCAATTATGGAGTAGTATTCCATTGTGGGACTATACCTGTATGTTTCTTCATTATAACATTAGTTTTTTGGTTTTTATGAATAAAGCTGCTATAAACATTCCTGTACAAGTCTTTTTGTGAATTCATTTTCAAATGTCTTTAGTAAATACCTAGAATTAGAATTGTGGAATCATAGGATGGCATATCCTTAGTTTTATAACAAACTACTAAACCTTTCCCAAAAGGACTGTGCCATTTTACACTCCTACCAACCATGTATGAGAGTTCTCCTGGATCTATATTTTTGCAGATTTGGTGTTTTAAAATTAAAACCATTAACAAATGGTTTTAACTATTTTTGGATGGTATCTGAACGTTTGATATACTTTATTTTCATTACTGTTCAGTTCGTTTTAATTTCCTTTGTGATTTCTTCTTTGGCCCATGGATTATAGAAGTATGTTGTTAATTTTCAATACTTGGGAATTTTCTAGTTATCTAGATGTTATAGAGTTCTAATGTAACAGTGGTCAGAGAAAACAATGTATGCTTCAAATCTTTTCTTAAGACTGTGTTTTAGAGCAGTTTTAGGTTCACAGCAAAACTGAGAGGAAGGTACAAAGATTTCCCATATGCCTAACACATGCATAGCCTCCCTCATTATCAATATCTCCCATCAGAGTGTACAGTTGTTACAACTGATGAACCTACATTGACACATCAGAATCACCCAAAGTCAGTAGTTACATTAGGGTTCACTCTTGGTGTTGTGCCGTCCATGGGTTTGGATGAATGTATAATGACACATATCTGCATATCTGCAGGAGGATGTGTCTCTGAATGGCCTTGGCCTACCTGGCTCTTCCCCCTTGTGCTCATAATTCTTAGGCAGAATTCAACATCCTGCGATAAGGAGAAAATGTCTGGAAAAACCTGGCTCTGTCCTCATCTCTCCTAGAACAAGATATCCTACAACACTTGTGCATAGGAAGCCCAGTCATACTGGGGTATAAAACCCAGAGCAGAGGGTTTTTGGGGTCTCTCAGCCATGTTGCAAAATGGGGCAGATGAAAACTCGATCCACGCTGGGCAGCTTTCCTGAGCTCACCATGGGTCCTAGGCCTTGTTGCCTATATGCAAATAAAGTTAACATATTTACTTTGCCTGACATGCTGTGTGAGTGCTCTGTTTCACAAGACTACCACTTTGGCAGCTGGGTTTGTTCATAGTTTCCCACCATACCTGGGAACCTGTGCAATATCCATCTTTATAGTATCATATGGAATGTTTTCACTGCCCCCAAATCCTGTGTGCTCCTTCTATTCACCTCACCCCACCCCAACAACCATTGATCTTTTTATTTTCTCCATAGTTTTGCCTTTCCTGGAATGTCACATGGTTGCAAAATGCAGTATACAGGCTTTTCATATTGATTTCTTTCACATGGTAATATACATTTAAGTTTCCTCCATGTCTTCTCATGGTTTCATGGCTGATTTCTTTTGGGGTCTGAGTAATACTCCATTGTCTGGGTATACCACAGTTTATCCATTCACCTACTGAAGGACATCTTGATTGCCTGCAAGTTTTGGCAATTATGAGTAAAGCTGCTATAAACTTCATGTGCAGGCTTTTGTGTGGGCATAGTTTTCAACTATTTTGGGTAAATACCAAGGAGTGTGATTGTTAAATATTATAGTAGCATTTTATATTTATTAAGACTTGTTTTACCAACTAGGATATGTTCTATATCGGTGAAGTTACCACATGTACTTGAAAAGAATATGTATTTTGTAGTTTGTGGGGTAGGATAGTGCTTCATTACAGAGCAATTAGGTCAAGGTATTTGTTGTTCAGATATTCTATTTCTTCACTGATTTTTCTTTTTTGCCTAATTCTATAAATTGCTGAAAGAGCACTGTTAAAATTTCCTACTTGTTTATAGATTTGCCAATTTTTTTTGTTTCACATATTTTGAAGCTGTTATTAGAAACATGTAAATTTATGACATTTATGTCTTCCTGATAAATTGACCTTTTATCATAATAAAATACCCCTATGTTAAAGTCTACATACTGATATCAACAAACCCTGGTACCAAATTCCTAAGTGTCCTGTCATTGTTTCCATTTCCATCTATTCACTTGTAACCTGTATGTCATTATATTTAAAGTGCATCCTTGCCATCAACATACCACTCAATCTTTGTTTACTTGTTTTTTAAAATCCACTTTGACATCTCTTTAAGGGGAATTTTTAAACATAAAAATTACATGAAACAAATGTAATGAATTATGCATCTAGTTATATTTAGTTTTCCCATTTTATTATTACTTTTTGACTGCTTTTTTTCATTTCTGCTTTCCTGCCTTCTTTTGGGTTGTGTATTTCCATGCATGCCATTCTAACATATTATTGGCTTTTCAGTTTGCAGTAATTTTTTTAGGGGGGCAGCAGGGATTGCATTCTTAACATAGTTTTAAGACTGTACCACTTCATGAGAAATATAAGAATATTGTAATAATATTGCTTCATTTACCCATTCCATGGTCAAAGGCTGTGTTATGACTATATGACATTTAGCATTTATAAAACCAATGTCTGTAATTTCTGAATTCAAAAAGAAATTCTAATCACTATGTGGGGATGTATCAATACATCTCATCCAAATACCAAAGGACATAATGATTCAATGTGGTGTTCCATAATACTCAGTGGTCTTGTAGTATATCTGCACTATGGTGAAGGGCATAACTTTTCAGTAATGAGATCCTAGGTTTCCCAAATATGTGATGTCAAAGCAAAACACCAGAGCCTATTAATACTTGTTTCACGGGACTATTAACTACAACGTGTGTTGGATATAAAGCAGAGTGAAAACTGCTTCAAAATGTCGTGGTCTATGCATTGTTTCTCCTCTCTTATCCTAACTAGGGAGCACAAAAAAAGTATCTGAAGAACAAATATAACTCAAGAGTAACTGAGTTAGCACAGAGGTGTTAGAACTCTCAGTGCTTCTTAAACCTCAGTACCTCAAATCTCCTGGAAAAATATTTTATTAAAATGTAAATTTCTAACACCTGATCCTCCATATTGATTCAGTGGGCCTGGGCTGGAGGTAATGAACCTACATTTTTAACAAATTCTCCACACATTCTACTGTAGGTAGTGTAGGCACACTATGTATGCCTTAAGTTTTAAAAGTCACTTTTAAACTCTGAACAAAATGAGGTGTGTTTGACTAATTCTTCACTAATTTCAGTGCATGTGTCATCTCCTTAGAGGTCTACAGTGACCATTTGAGGTAATCCTGTCTTTATTTCAGTCTTTTCCCTCTTTATTTGTTGCATAGCATTTACTTGTAATTATTTACTTGTCTGTCTCCCTCCCTACACTCTAAATCTCCTTACTAGACCATAAGCTCCAAGAGGGTATGATGTGTTTGGCTTATTCACAGCACCCAGAAAAGTCTTATACACTTAAGGTACTCAATAGATTGTAAAAACAGTAATTTATTCTAAAAACACAAAATCATACGTTGGCAAGCTCACCCAGATGTCTGAGTTTATAATATTATCAGAAAAACACAAGAAGTCAAAAAGCACCTACAGTGGCCCCCTGTTCTCCAAGGAAAATCTGGTTCAAAAATGGGTGAGGGCAATACAATAAGATAGCCTGAGAGATCGTATTCACATAACCTTTATTACAGTGTATTGTAATAATTGTTTCATTATTTTTGTTAAGGTCCTACTGTGCCTAACTTTAAATTAAACTTTATCACAGGTATGCATGTACAGTATAGGAAATACCAGTATATACAGGGTACGGTACTATCCGAGATTTCAGGCACTCAGTGGGGAAAAGGGGGAATACCATACACATTATTTACTTTTTAAACCGCAACCAAAGCTTATAACATGCTTTAACCACTTCCTCAAAACAGACCTAGCGTTTGCGACTCCAAATGACGGCCTCAAATCCAGCGATATTCCCACGGTTGACAGCAGAAGGCCACGTTTTGGGGGTGGGAAGACTATTCTAAATTGGGTCGTAACATATAGTTTGTAAGCCTCACTTTGACCAACACTGCATACAGACAAAAGTACGTTCAGTAAGGAGACACACGCCCCACGGTGGGCCGCAGGAAACAGAAACACTTATGAGAAATCAACCATCCGAACAAACGGAGTCCATTTGTCAGATTTACCCAGGTAACTGCTACCAGTGAGCAGGCGCCGCGCAGGGGGCTCCCGCTGCGACGCGACCAAGGCGACGCCGGCTGGGCGGGGTTCCGGGACTAGGCCAGGCAAGCGCAGTGCGGAGGCCAAGCTCAAACGCTAAGGAAAGCACCGCCCCAACCACAGGCCAGTCACCGAGCGCCGGAGTCTTCCGGGAAGCAACGCCACGGCGCACGTCGCGCTGCGCCTGCGCACTGAGGTCTTCGCGTAAAGCACCAATTGGAAGAAGGAATGGGCGGGCTATAGCCAGAGCCCCGTTTTCCGGTTCCGGTGGGTCTAAGCCAGTCGGTTCCTGTGCTACGTGTCCCTGGCATCTTAGGTGGCAGCTATACAGGTGAGGGTAGGTGAGGGTCTTCCTGCGCGTGGGCACGGGCGAACGGGGCGACTAGGCCCTTGCGACTCGTGGAGGCCATCTCCCCGGGCGGCTTTCGCGGGGCGGTCGGGGAGCGAGATCCCTCGCTCAGGTCCGAGGCCAGGGTCCGGCCCTTCGGCCTCCGACGTACCTATCTTCACGGCCTCTGGTGGAAGAAAAACCCAGACAGGGCCGCAGTCAACCGAGGGAGAGGGGCATCGACGGCCCGTGGTCCTTCAGGGCTTAGGGTCTTGACCAGGGTTCGCCTTTCTCCTGCTCGTCGTTCTCTGCCACTCGTCCGGATTCTTACGCTCTGGGGCTTCCAGTGTCTTCTGTGCTGTAGTCAGAGATGGTGGCCTGTCAGCGGGATCCCTTGGGGCTTGGCTTTGAAGGTGTATGAGTGTGGAGTCCTGTCTTGAAAGAGCTATATTCAGCCCTGGGCTTGCCAACACTCCCGTGGTGTAAAGTGAGAGGATTGGCCTAGATTCTAGATCAAGAGATCATTGGATGTCTTTTCCTGACATTGAGTGCAGTATTTTGGGTAATGTGCATTTTTTCCCTGAAGGAGTCCTTCGCTCTCATTGTGACTTTTACAATTACGAAAAGTTTAAGTTCTTTGGGTTTCAAGAAGAAAATTAAGTGAAATACTGAGAGAACAGGCATTCCTGTGTTTTTGTCCCGGGATGTTACAGAATTCTTAGTGCTTCACATACAGTATTTCATTCAGTCATCCACTGTTCACCCTAAGCGAGGAAACTGGCACTTAGAGATGTTTGCATTTCATAGCCCGTGATCTGAACCACCATCTGGCCACTGTTCTAAGCACTGGAAATAGAGTAAAATACAAGTAATACTCTGGCCTCATTACTTATACCGGTGGCTCTCAAAACGGAGATTGGATGACAATTGTATTGGGTAATAGGTTCCTCAGAAGAACCTGTATGATAACCTGTTTACTTAAAAGATGTGTTCAAACCTAACGGTCTGGAGTTGAGCTAATAACTTCTCAGAATCTGGATCTTGCTTTAGCCAATTTTTGTGGTTTTTGAAAATTTCATCTATGTCTTTATCAATCTCACACAATACACTGTTCTCTAAATGTTTTATATGGGAATGTTTTGGAACACTCAGGTTAAAATCCACATTTGCCTCTATTCTAGGCTTTTGCAGCAGCTTAGTTGGCATTCACTGTACTAGACACTAATTTCTGGATAGTTTAAAATAGAGGAAACAATTGTTGTATCCCAACATTGTTGGTTCTTTATCAGGAACAGTGAAAGGACTGCAGGGTGAGTAAGGCATGGATGTGTTATCAATTGTTTAACCTTTTAATAGAGATAGCCCCTTTATATTAAGAGTATGTGATCCTTTCCTTTGTTAATGAGGATAATATGAGTAAGATCTGTGCTTTTCTTATTGCCTTTGCTTTACTGGAATTTACAAAAATAATGTTAATTTAGGCTTTAGAGTTTTTGTTTTGTTTTATTTCATGAGATGAAATTGACCCATGTCAGGCATGAATTCATGTGGCTGGTCTCATTTACATCTTGATATAACTGAGCAAGTCTTTGTTATATGATAATACCAATGAATATTTTTTTTCCTTTTTTGTTTTTTTAAATAGGCCATCATGGATCAGGTAATGCAGTTTGTTGAGCCAAGTCGGCAGTTTGTAAAGGACTCAATTCGGCTGGTTAAAAGATGCACCAAACCTGATAGAAAAGGTAATAGTTTGAACATAATAGAAAAAATTAAATCTTAGCATTTTCTAAGTTTTTATTTGATTAACATCTTCCTGATTAATAACTGTTGCATTACATTCATCAACATTTTTATTGATTTATTTTGCTTCATTACTTTTTTAAAATTGTCATTTCTTCCTAAATTTTATATACTCTTTGTTGTCTAAATTTTTCTGTTTTATGGATTTCTAAATGACATAAGATTATTTATTTCATCCTTATTTTCTATGTTACATTTGAGTTAGTCATATTTTATCACTTTAGAGTTTTTAGTATATTGCATATTTCCACTTTGGGAAATCTGTAGAGTCCTCCCTGCTCTGCTCCCTCCCCAACGAACAAAACCTTAACATGATACCAATTAATATAGTTGTTGCCAACCTAGAAAGTTTATTTTGTTATATAACATTCATGTTTTAAAAGGTACACCATAATTTATATACCTTTATTATTCATTAACTGAATCAGGAATATAATAGAGAATATATGTAATATATAACTAAATATGAATAAATATAATAGAGAATAGTCCTTGCTCTTATGGAACTTAGAATCTATCAGGGAAGACCATCATAAATAAATGATTGCAATTATATTTTTAGTTACTGCTGTAGTAAGTATTATGGAAGGTAACTAGGAGGAAGTTTGACAGCTTTTAATGGGAGGACAAACCAAGTCAGGAAGTCAGGGAAAGCTTCCCTGAGGAAATAACATAAAACCGAAACATTACCAGGCCCTGAAGCCTTTTTATAAAATTGTGCTTAACCCAATTTGACTTTTTAAGCCTTATTTTTGTCTTCATCATAGTATCTATCAATGACACTGGATCCATTGTTTATAATATACCAAAAAAGTGTGTTTCGGCTTTTATTATCAATATGTTACAATAAAAATTACATTGCATTAAATAATTTTTAAGAGAAATATTTACATATTCCTTCCATTTATGATATATTTTTAATTCTGGTTTTTTGCTAAGAAGATCAAATATTTCCGGTGCTTATTGATGAATTCACTAACACAGACATACACTGTTATTTCTGTGTTTCCTTAAATATCAACAAAATATGGAAATTTCAAAACCTGTCTAGCACATTGTTTACTATCAAGAGTTCACTTTTTCTTTTTTAAAAAATTATATATCTACTTATCAGGAGAAATGTATGCCAGTCAGTTTTTTTTATGTTACTGATGGTTTTTTCCCCGTACTTTCAGTGACAGTCTAAAAAAAATAATGTAAGTTTTGTGTTTTTAAATGCAGAATTCCAGAAGATTGCCATGGCAACAGCAATAGGATTTGCTATAATGGGATTCATTGGCTTCTTTGTGAAATTGATCCATATCCCTATTAATAACATCATTGTGTAAGTAAACTTTGTGAAATGGACTGTTATCTAAGATCGAATGAAAATTGAAACCATGCAAGTTGACAGTTGGCCTGCTGTTTCATTACTACACAGATATGTCTCTTGACTTTTTAGTGCTGTTCAAGTCTACTGATATTTTTTGAGTACCTACTAATTCAAAGTGCTTTTAGATATTTACAGCAACTCTGTGAGCTAGGCACTAGTTTCTATAATAAATAAAATTTTACACGGTCAAGAAAGTATTAGCAAGTTAAAGGCACTCAATATGTGCCAAAGCAAGTATTCAGTGACAGACCCAATATTCAGATCCGGGACCTTCTTATGCTGTATTTTGTTGATTTTTAAGGTGTAGATGAAATGCTCCCAATTTAAAAATCTCTTTTGTGATAGAGTTCAATATCTGGATCAGATTGCGTAGATTCGCATCCTTTTTCTTGTTAGTAGCTGTCATGGCCATGAGCAATTTGCTTAGCTTCTCTGTGCCCACTTTATTCAATGAGGATACTAGTTCTTATTTGGATTATGACTGAAGTCATGTAAGGCCCTAAAAATAAATTTGGGTAAGAACTTAGGTGAAAGTTGTTATTGTAATGAGCCATTGATACTGATAGGAAGGTATCATAACCTTTAAGTGTGTTAGAGAGAAGAAAAGTCTGAGAACATTGAGATCACATTATTCATTTCCAAATACTTTTGCTTTTTTAAATTCATTGCAAATCACTGGGTTACCTTATGGCATTGAGCAGTTAGAGTATAGTCAGGTAATTCAGTTTAGTATAAAGGCTTGGTATGAGTTTCAGTAAATTTACTCTGATTTTATATTCATTTAATCTCTCAGCCTCATCTGCCATTAGGCTTATTTTAGGGAGTGGTGAAATTTGGAGCGATGATTTCTAAAAAGCTTTCTAAACTATAAATCTCTTAAATACTAGGCATTTTATCACTCATACTGGTGAAGGTTGTTTTTTCAGTGACAAGCGACTGAATGCATATTGTCAGGAATTTCATAAGTAGGTTACCATAGTTACTATATTAAGCAGAAATGCCACAAAGTAGTATTTTAGGATCATGAGGAGTTAGAGCTGGATAGGACTCAGTCATTCAGAATTCCTTTGTCAGTTCAGGAATTCCTTTTATTTTACTAGTGAGAAATGCCAACTGTGGAATTGTGGAATTGTAGTATTTAGGAAACCTGAGACTGCCTCTGGGCTCCAGTTACCGAATCTGTGGAAAGAAGGGGTGGTTTAGTCTCTTGTCAGGTCCCTTCTTTTTCATAGTCTGTGCTTCTGCTCTTCTTTCCCATTCCTTCATGGACAGGTTTAATGGATATGAAGTGTTTCTTTAAATTGGTACAAAATTAGTTTCCTGTGATAATCACCCTTCGTTGTTCTCAGTTTTACCCCCAGATCAAAATGTAAGCCTGTCTTTTCCATTTTTTGATATACAAGCATCTTTCAAATTTTTCCCCAGCCTTTACTTAGCGCTATATTTTTGTCTCTCTTGCCAGACATCACTGTCTGCCTTCAATCATACTTAGATATACCTGTCTTTCACATGAAAGTATGAGTTCTGAGGCAAACCTGTTTGATTATTTATATTATATGTATCTCCTATAGAACCATGTCCAGTTCCCTTAAAAGCAATAAGTGTTTGTTTAATTAAGTGAACATGTTACAGTCCTTTGCTTTTTTCTAATGGTGATGATGGTAATAATAATAGCTAACATTTACTGGGAACTTTTCCATGTTCTGGGCACTGTTCCTACTCTATGTGAGTCAAGTCATTTAATCCTCATGAAGAAACTGAGGCACAGAATAAGTGATTTACTCAAGTTGCACAGCTAGTAAGTGATAGAGCAGCATATAAAACCTTTTGGAAGCTAGTTGTGTAGAAAACTTTTCTTCTAGTTAAAAAAATTGTTTCAGTATGTGAGTTGAAAATCTATCTTTAGTATTTTTTACCTTAAAGGCCAATTAAAATATTTTGTGAGAAAGGCTACAGAAAATTTACTCTTTCCATGTTATGCCGTGACAGCTATAAAACACAGGCTTTTTTTCCCTACTTGAAAGAACACAAATCACTGTTTAAATCATTTTGAGATAATAGCAAGGGAAATATAACCGTAGGTTTCTTTTTCATTAGATTGAATCTTTATCACATTTTTTTCTTATAATGATTTTCTTTTCTTCTTTTTCTTTACAATTATAGCAGTCAAACTTAATATCCACAGTATCATAATTTAAAGGAGTTGTACATTTGCTATGTTTTAATTACAGCAATACTATTTAATAACATAAGCACTTAAAATACTTAGCATTAAAGTATATATTCAGGGGTATATATTCAGGAATAATTTTACAATTTTCATCTAGTAATGGAATTATTTTTGTTTAACATTGTAGTACTAAAGTGTATATCTGAGTATACAATTTTAATGTTTATGCTTTTCAATCTTGGAAGTTCTGTGGAAAATGTGGTTTTTGTTTTTATGATTAAACCAGGTTTTTGAATGACTATCGTAAGATATATTGGTTGAGAATCATTGTGCTTGTCTACAGCAGGTGTCCTCAAACTATGGCCCGCAGGCCACATGCGGGTGTTTTTGTCCGTTTGTTTTTTAACTTCAAAATAAGATATGTGCAGTGTGCATAGGAATTTGTTCATAGTTTTTTTTAAACTATAGTCCGGCCCTCCAACGGTCTGAGGAACAGTGAACTGGCCTCCTGTTTAAAAAGTTTGAGGACCCCTGGTCTACAGTCTTTATTTTCAACTGGTTTGTTGACTATATATGAAATTGAAAAGCTTCTCAACTCAGCATCGTGTCATGTAATTCATATTTTTTGACATGTTCAAAGAGACATTTTGCTAGACTGTTCCAAAATGGCATTTCCCAAATGAGCGTTGTGAATTTTAAAATACACCTGTTTCAGTAGCCACATCATCTCTAAGGACCTTTTCATTTCTAAGATTTTAAAGTTCAGTATGCCTTTCTTTTATGCTATCTTGGGATAAAGTTAGGTGATTCTCAAATAATTGGTCTTGAGTCCTTAAAATTATACCATATTGGATTTCAAATAATTATTATGAAAATCTTATAAATGCTCAGAAATGACCATTTTTCTTTCTTTTACAGTGGTGGCTGAATACGTTTTGGAAGAGTGTTTTTCATCTTAGAGATTGGTGAACAAGTGAGGGTTTGAGAAGCTCATGGAGTAAAAATTTGCTTATATATTTTGTGTTTTTTTCTTCCAAGGTGTTTTCTATTTCTAAATTAAAATAATTTTGAAGTAAACATCTCTTTTTTTCCATCATAGATATAAATATCACATTTTCATGATAGAAAATAATAGATTCTTTCTTTATTTCTTTGAGTGTTTTGATTTATAAGAGAAATTAAAGGGCCTGGTGAAATATTACACTTTCTGAGTACTCTTCTATCTTAGTCTGTTGTGCTGCTATAACAAATATCTGACACTGAGTAATTTATAAATAATAGAAATTTATTTTCTCACAGTTTTGGAGATTGGGAAGTTCAAGATCAAGGCACCAGCAGGTTTGGTGTCTGGTGAGGGCCAGACTCTCCTCTTCTAATATGGTGCCTTAAAATGCTGTGTTTTCACCTGGCGAAAGAGACGGAAGGGCAAAAAAAGGCCAATGGCAAACCCTGCATGAAACCTCTTTTATAAGAGTCTTAATCTGTCCAGGCGTGGTGGCTTACACCTGTAATCCCAGCACTTTTGGGAGGCCAAGGTGGGAGGATCACTGGAACCTAGGAGTTTGAGACCAGACAGGACAACATGGAAAGACCCTGCCTTTACAAAAAATTTAAAAATTAACCAGGCGTGGTGGTGCATGCCTATAGTTCTATCTACTGGGGAGACCGCAGCAGGAGGATCACTTGAGCTCGGGAGTTTGAAATTGCAGTGAGCTATGATTGCTCCACTGTACTCCAGCCCAGGCGACTGCAAAACTCTGTTTCAATCAATCTATATATGCACGTCTATATATGGAGAGAAATTCTTAATCCCATTCACAAGGGAGGAGTCCTCATGACCTTGACACCTTCTAAAGGCCCCGTCTCTTAATACTATTGTATTGGAGATCAAACTTCAACATGAATTTTGGAGAGATGTAAACATTCAAATTATAGTATCTTCTATCAGATAAATGTTTTCCTATGGTGGAAGAGGAAACAGAGCAGGTAAAAGATGGTAGATGTAGTGAACTCCCACTACAGTTTGAAGGTAGGGCAGGAGTTTTATCTATAAGTAATTAAATTGTGAACAGGTAGTCAAAGTTACAGGAGTTTAGGTGCTGCTTGAAATAGTTTCCTGAGGATCACGGTTAAAACTTCATAGTCAGAAGTCCTCTGCTAGATACACTAGTCACTCTGTCATGAGCATTGGAGTTCTGAATATATGAAGAATTTACTGATAATTGAATCTGAAATGAAAAGGGGACTTATCCTTTTCCCCCTTTTGAAAAACTAATTTAAATGTGAGATAGTTTATTCCCTGTTTTAAAAAAGTGCATTAATTTGTTCATTCAGTGTTTATTTATTGAACTTTATTTCCCTAGTTCTAATGTTTTTCAAACTTGGTTAGCAGCACACATTTGGATAAATGTTTTCTGATTTTTAGTGAATAAGGTAGGCAAGTATCTAATTAGTATGATTGGGCAGTATTTTCCTCAGTTTGAGGATCCATGATTCAGGGACTGAAGTCTGTTCTCATAATAATAGTTACAGATTTTTCTACCTAATGTTGAAATGTTGACATTTGCTTCAATCTTGAATGAATTGATGTCTTCAAAGAAATAAAAATACAGTGAAACTTTGCCATCTCTAATCTTGAGGCAATATGGCCACATTTTATAGATAGATGTTTAGCTCCTTGAAGGCCCAAATTGTATGTGTGTTTATATACATATATGTGTGTGCTTGTATATTTGTATATATGTTTACATATATACATATGCAAGTATATGCTCATAAATATTAAATATGGTAGAAATTATTCTAAAATGTGGACTGACTTTTCTGGCAGGTAGGCATTTTGTTGCAAGATAAAATTATTCTGAACTTTCATTTTTTGATGTAAGATAATTATAAATCCCTATTATATACATTTGGGCTGTTTATTTTGGTAACTCATTCTTGACAGATTAGTAGATAAAATATTATGTAATTATTTTGTATTTATATGTGTAAATAAAATGAGGGTTGACTAAGAACTCTGATGATAGACCAGAATAACCTTCACAAGGAACAACTGAATTTCTTAGGTAGAAAAGAATAAATAGGTTTTTCTTATTAAGTTTTCTCCTAGTGTATAGAACAGCTATACATTGTGTTGTAAAACAGTACTCTTAAACTTAAGCATGCATATGAATCACCTGAAGGAATTAAATTTTTTTCTGTTTTTTAAATACCTATTGTGAAAAATAATACCAGTGCCCATGTTTTGACAGTTCTGCCTTTTCCGTGAATCCTTCTGTTAATATCTTACAAGCAAGTCCTTCCTTGGTGACCTGGTCCAACAGACGAAAATCTATCGAACAACAAAAAAATCAACAGAAAGACATATCAGGGAGGATGACAGTAACAAACAGAGAATGGCAGAGCCTGTACAGGGGAGGTTGGGAAATACAGGCTGCTTCCTATTGCCATTGCTCTGTTACTGCTGGAAGGCATTGTCTTACTCCAAAATCTGTCCTTGTAGCATTTGTCTCCTCCCATTTGTTAGGTTTTGCTTGTAAAGAAAGGTACTTAATTTAACCTAAGTGCAGAAGATGCCATGTTTTTTGTGCTTGCAGCTGGCACCTTTTGTCAGGAAGCTTCTGCTTAAAATGATCTATGTTCTAAATTACATAGTAGTTATAATTTTTGCTCTAGAAAAAATGGATTTCTGTATTCATTGGATGTAGTTGTCTCCTATTTTCCAGAACTTATTCTACCTATAACCTCTCACTCCATAGGCACTAGTGTGTGCATTTCCCTTAAAATTTTTTAGCTTGCTTAATTTTTTTTAATCAACCTTTTTAGCACTGTTTTCTAGGTTTTGTAGAATACATCTAGAAAAGGCTCCTGGTGTCTTGATTCCGTGATTTAGAGATTGTTAAAATAGAACTTCAGACAATTCACTAATTACAATTGAATCAAAATGTATTTGCATGCTCCTCCCATCCTCCCCTACTCCCTCAAAAAGTCCTTACTTGATTGTTTCATGAGGCACTCAGAAAACACTTGTTGAATCTCTATATGAATAGTATTTATTACAAATGCTGACTGACTAGTAGAGATCAAATCATATGCTTTAAAGGGTTAATGATACCTTTATTACAGTTTTATAGTTCTCAAACTATTTCTTTTCAGGTTATCCTCACAATAATCCTGTTGTTAGGTCTGGAGCCCAGAGAGAGACACACTAACCCTCAGGGTGTGGCAAAATGCTGTTTATTTTGAACATCTGGGTGCAGATGGGTAGAGGCCAAAGAGAAAAGGGGAGAGCCTTGGGTTTTCTAGAGGGCTTTTCTGGGGGGAGTAAGTAGCCAGAACAGCCACTTGAGCTCCTAGGACCCCTGCCCTAGTCACATCCATCCTTCAACTCTGGCGTCATCCTTATCAGGAGAGAGAGGGAGGGGTAAACTTTGGTCCCTATAGGAAAGGGAAGGAATGCTGGCTGCAGCTGTCTGTTAGGTTTACACGTCTGGGGACTCTCCACACTCCTATGGCTATTGTTTTGCAAGCCTAAGTTTTGCATTAACCACATTCTGTCTTATACATACTTTTGGGGTTCCCACCTGGAACAAACCTAACACCTGTTTGATAAGTAATGTAGATATTATATTCTTCAAAATATATGCACAGTTTAACTACTTCTCATGCCCTGTGCTGCCACCACACCATCTCGTCTGGGTATTTACTCTGGTTAGCCACTCCACTGGAACATGAGTTCCACAGACAGACATTTTTGTCTGATTTACTGCTATACTCTGTCAACTGAAAAGAAGCCTAACTCTGTAACATAATTTGAAGAGGTTTATTTTGAGCCAAATTTGAGGACCATGACCTGGAGCCACGCCCAAGAAGCCTTGAGCAAGTGGTCTCGCTGTGGCTGAGTTACAGTTTGGTTTTATACATTTCAGGGACACAGGAATCACACATAAAGTCATAAATCACTACATAGAAGACATACATTGGTTTGGCCTAAAAAGGTAGGACATCTCAAAGAGGGGGGTGTTTATAGGTTGTAGATGGGTTTAAAGACTCTTTGACTTGTAATTAGTTAAAAAATGAAGCTTTTGTTCAAAGATTTGGAATGTTTTAAGGAATTCTGTTAATCAGAGACTAGCAGCTGGGCCATATGTTTGTTGTGTAAATTGAGGACCTGCAGGTTTGTCTTTTATGGCCTTAGGCCTGCTAATGAGTTACAAAGGATGTCTCCAAGAAGAGAAAGGCATGTCTGACCTCCCTCCTTGTGGCAGGCAAATCAGTTGATGTCCATTTGGCCAAGAGGGGGTCCATTCAGTCAGCTGGTGGGGGGGGGGGCTTCTTCAGCCTTAAGATTTTTAGTTCACTACTCCAAGTGCCTAGAACAATATCTACACATTGTAGCTACTCAATAAATATTGCTAAATGAATGACATCAAAGTGTTTGGTGGTTTAGTCATTCCTTGTTTGTAAGTACAGATGATTATTTAGACCACTAGCTAGTAAGCAAATCCTCAACTTCTCTGACCATTGTAATCTAATATCAGAAAGCTTGTATACAGTGCGTGTATTGATGTGTCCATACATAAATATAGATCGTACACACACACACCTGCATCATGGTCGTAGGTCGTAGTTTGCATACTCCTCAGCTCTTCAACTTGGAATTTATGAACTAAAATGAAATTTTAAGGCTCACCCCTCCACCAGCTGACTAAATGGACACCATAGTGGCCAAAGGAATATCTTAAAACTAAATTGTCTGCCAGGAGGCAGGAGGTCAGACATGCCTCATCATGCCCCCCTCTCTTCTTGGAGACATCCTTTGTAACCCATTAACAGGCCTAGGGATGTAAGACAAACCTGCAGGGCCTCAATTTACACAACAAATCTATGTCCCCTGGCTTATCTCTAATAACAGCTCCTTATGTTAAAACATTCCAAGCCTTTAGACAAAGCTTCATGTCTTTAACCAATTACAAGCCAAAGAATCTTTAAACCACCTATAACCTGTAAGTCCCACCCCCACTTCGAGATGGCCCACCTTTTCCGGCCAAACCAATGTATGCCTCCCATGTATTAATTTATGACTTTGCCTGTAACCCCTGTCTCCCTGAAATGTATAAAACCAAACTGTTACCCAGCCACAGCGAGGCCACTTGCTCAAGGCTTCTTGGGAGTGGCTCCGGGTTATGGTCTTCAAATTTGGCTCAAAATACATCTCTTTAAAATTATTTTACAGGCTGGGTGGGGTGGCTCACGCCTGTAATCCTAGCACTCTGGGAGGCCGAGGCGGGAGGATCGCTCAAGGTTAGGAGTTTGAGACCAGCCCGAGCAAGAGCGAGACCCCATCTCTACTAAAAATAGAAAGAAATTAGCTGGACAACTAAAAATATACAGAAAAATTAGCTGGGCATGGTGGCACATGCCTATAGTCACAGCTACTCGGGAGGCTGAGGCAGAAGGATCACTTGAGCCCAGGAGTTTGAGGTTGCTGTGAGCTAGGCTGATGCCACGGCACTCTAGTCTGGGGAACAGAGTGAGACTCTGTCTCAAAAAAAAAATAAATAAATAAAAATAAATAAATAAATAAAAGTATTTTTACAGAGTTTGGCTTTTTTTCTATTGACAGACTCGCAGTTTTGGCCTTTTCACTTGCTGTGCCTTCTCCCTTCCTCACTTTGGCCTATGTAGAAAATCTCTTCCTGCATTGATGACAATATAATTTTTGGTCTTTTCAGATGTGATTACTTTTAGTCATAGTATCAGTACAATTTATAAGATTCTCATCTCTGCTCAAGGCCACACATGATGGTCTGAGGGCCACTTGCAGTCATGGCTCAGGACTGGCGAACCTTGACAGAATGCACTTACACTTGTTGGAGAAGATGATTCTGACACTGGCCAGGTTAGCAATGAATAATCTCCAGGATGCCTTCCAGGGGTTATGGAAAAAAGAAACCTAGTTGAAGTACAAGAGAAACTAACTGCTCCTTCAACTCTTCTGACATTTTTCTCTTTAATGAGACTGAAAGGCCCTGCCCCTCCCTGTCATAAGAATGTAACACTCGTAGATGTGAATGCATGTACATACATGTACATATGCATGAGTATATGGAAAACTTCATGGAACAGCTTCATACTGCATGTTTCGCCTTGTTATATTTTATATTAATTGTATTCTGTTTCCGTTTTTAAAGAACAGAGGCATGTACTTTATGAGGTAGAGGGGCAGACAGTTACTGCTTTCTGCCTTCAGAGGACTGAGGGCTTTGATCAAGAGCTTCGTCACTGATGACCAGCATGGACTGAACATCAGAGAGTTCTCTGAATGCTCAGGACCAAGTCAGCCCCTAGGGTCTTTGCATGATGCAGGGCCTGGTAGGAGAATCTTTGAAAATAGATGAGGTCAAATTCCTGACAACCTGTAGGATAGAGCATTAGAACACTTTGATTTTTATTATATAAAAAAGAGAATGTGAATTTCTTGCATCCTAGTTTTATGGTCTAAAATTCATGCCTAGTGTATTCTGTGACTGAATCTTTGCACCTCTCACATACATGCATTTTATCAAACTGATAAGGAGCAAAGTTTTAAAGTCGAGTGGTACGGAGGCTTACACCTAACAGCAGCCTTCTGCTCCATCTCTTCATACGCCCACTCTGCAGAGCATGCTCTTATTATAGCTGTTTCCTCTGGTAATTATCCTAATCTCCAAGTCATGTATTATTTCTAGATGCATGTTCTTACATAAACTATCGATTTCCTGTTATGATAGGTGATGCTTTAGCTCACTTTGATACCTGCCACTTTTCATCCCATTTTCCTGACATAGTCAAACCCACTATTCCTAATTTCTCTAACTAGACGCCTCCCTTGTGACTTTAAATGATGAGTTCACACCTTTTTTTCTTGTTCTAACAGCTGTAGCAATGCCTGACTCCCAACCTTGAGGACAAGGGTATTTGTGGACTTGGTTTCTCTTCAGTTGGCTTCTCTCCATCACCTCTCAGCTCTTGTTACCTGAACTTTTAATTATTCACTTTGATGCTTGATAACATTTACTTTCTGTCATTTTTTGCTTGTGTATAGGTGGATTCTAAAAGGTAAAAATTAGTATATGGTGTTTACATTGCTATGACAAAGTAAATATTGATAATTTCCCAGCCAAGCAATGTACTATGATTACATTCCTTTTTTGATCAGCTTTATGTATTTTAGGTGTTTATGTTTTTGTTTTTCTCTTTTTTTTTCTTTTTATCATTGTCTGCCTTTATTGCTGTCTCTCAAGAAATATCAAATGTATGGGTTTTGCCTTTTTTGCAGCTCTCTCAACCCTCCCTCCTGAAGCCCTCTGTCCCCCCAGTCCCTGTTAGACAAGTTACTTTCTTGACCTGAGCCCAGCTGTTATCCTGGGATCCATCTTCCCTTGATTTTCTGGGTTAGATATAATGTTTCCTAAATTCCAGATCTTTCACTTTCTTGGCTTTCTTTCTTATTTTGCTATAGTATATCACCAAATAACTTCCTAAATAAAATGTGTCAGAGGTCAAAATATCTTTAGTCTGATAGTTGAGCAGCTTAGCTGCATATTAAAAAAACTAGGTTGTAAATAACTTAAATATTTTCCCCTCAGAACTTTAAGATATTGATAATTCATTGCCTTTGCTAATACAACGCTACTTATAAGAACTATATTTTCAGTCTGACTCTAAGTCTTTGCTGATGGATTTTGTTATTTTTATTATGATCATTATTATTAGTATAGCTTTTAGGGTCTTTCCTTTAATAAATTTCATCAAGAATTGCCTTAATGTGATTTGTTTGTTGTGCTCAGTATTTACTGGGCTTTTTAATCTGGAAAGTTGTTTCCTTCAACTCTAGGAAATTGTCTTTGAAATATTCTTGTCTTCATTTTCTCTGTTCTTTTTCTGCAACTCTAGTTGGTCAAATGCACTTTCTCAATTAATTCTCTACTGGTTTTCTAACTCCTTAGGCTGGAGCTCTTTTTTTCTGGGAGAGTTTAATTTAATCTTCCAACCTTTTATTTAATTTATTATTGTAGTAACTATTTTTAATTTCTAAGAGCTCAATTTTTTGTTTTTTTAATAGCATTACATTGTTGTTTCATGAATGCAATAACATCTCAAATCTCTTTGAGAAGATAAATTTTGTTTCTGATGTTTAAAACATTTATGTTTTCATTCTTTGTATTGTTTTCCCTCCTCAGTCAGTTTTGTTGTTGTTGTTCATATGTAAGAGTAGGGCACGGAAATAGGATGAGAGTTTCTTGGGCCAGTCTTTACCTGTTTGCTCTTAGCTTCATTCCCTGCCCTCCCCTGCTCTGTGCTGTGTTGCAGGGGCTGACCCTGCCAACTCTGCTCCACTCTCAGAAACTGGAGCCGCTATGGGGAGGCACTGGCAGGAGGAGGAGAGAAGCCAGCGTGTTGCTTCTGTGCCCCCTTGGCTCCAGGTAGCATTCCCAGCAGCACCTGTACCTCCTTTCCGATAGGCTCCTGGGCTCTGCTGCTACTGGTGGCTGTGGTCCAAGCCTTGGGGAGCACCACCTTCTCCCTTCATTCCTCCAGGGCTAGAGATGCAAGGGGATTCCTGAGTTTGCTAATTTTGAGGTTTTCTCACCATTCCCTCTTTGCCTTTTTAACTTTTGCAACACCTTTGAAACTAGCTCCCGGTATCACATTTTCTTTCTGGGGCTACATGAAATGTGTTCTCTTTTCTTGACTGGACCCTTAATGAAATATCTTTGGAGCTTATAGAATAAAAAAGTTAACTTCATAGTGATTGGCAAGTAGCTGGCCATTATGCTTGCCATCCTCAAAATGCCCAGATGGGAAGTATCTTTCTGGGGAGAATCAATGTTTTGGAGCAAAATACTTTATTATTATTTTTTCCTGGAGAAAAAACACTTGTCTGTCAGTATTCTCTCCATATAATGAGGAAGGGGAATAGGACTTTGTTTATTTGCAGCATTATATTTCAACCTGGGGTATGTATTAAACTTGTTTTCATTACATATTATCCAGTAGTTCTTTTTGTTTACAGTATGAGGTGTCCATATTAGGTCTACACACTGTGTTGTGGGATTAGTTAGGATCTTATTTTAGAAAGACCACAGCAGGAGCAGTGCTGAGCATATATCGAGTGGGGAAGTAACAGGGAGTAGTACTGAAAACTGGGAAATAATTTGCTGTCTAGTGTCCTAAGGGCTGATGAGATGGTCCTGAATTAAGAACACTAGAAGAAGGAAAGAGGAGGATGAGGATATATTAATAGATTACAGAGAATTGAGGAGCTTAGAATTGGAAGACAGTAGAGCATAAAGGGGGACGTAGAACAGTTTCACCACTTAGTAGTTGTGTTGTGGATCAATCATATATTCTCTCTGAGCCTCAATTTCCTTATCTGTAAAATTGGGGGATTGTAAATATTGCATGTGAAGTGCTGGGAAGACTTCCAGGCACACGGATAACTAACATTGCTAATATGAGCAGCAGGGTGGAAGAGGACTTTGGAGGCAGACTGGGAGAAATCCTGGCTCTGGCTTTTAGTAGCCAGAAGGACTCAGGGTCAAGATTTTGGTTGTTTCCTTACCTGTGCAACATGGGGAAAATACGTGTGGCGTAGGGTTGTAAATATTCAACTGGTTATGTCAAGAAGTTCATTTCACAGTGAGGTGAAGAAAGTAATTGTCCAATAAGTAGTCATTATTATTTATAAATGGTTGTTAATCTTTTATGCAAGATTGTCTGCAATGTGACAAAACATTTTAATGAATGACAAAACAAATACTCATGTGTTCTCTACCCAGTGAGAGAAATCAAATTATATAAGAAGCACTCTATGTGCTTCCCAATTCTATTTCCCTCCTTTTCTCTCACACAGAAGTTATAACTCATGGATTTTCTCTAATTTTTATTCAGGTTGTATGCTTTATGTATGTGTGCATGGACAACATATTGTTTAGGTCACCTGTTTTTGAATTTCATATAATTGCAGTCATGCCATTCATGTTCATCTCTGACTTGCCTTCTCACTCAAAATAGTATTTTTTAGATTTATATAAGCGGATACATAGCTATAGTTGCTGTAGTTCATTTTTCTCAATGCTGTGTCACATCCCATTGTAAAATTATTCCACAACTTTTTTATTCATTTCACTATTGATGGACATTTGAGTTGTTTTCAGTTTCCGTTTACTGTTAATAATTCTTCTTCTAAGTGTTCTGCTAAGAACATGCTTATGCTTGTCTTCTGGTATACCTGTCAAGTGTTGCTTTTGGTCTCATACCTAAGAGTTAAACTGTAAGGTCAAAAGTACGTCCATGTTTCAACCTTGGTGATGTCCATCATTTTCTGAAGTGATTATGCTAACTCCTGTCACCACCTGTGAGAAACCCCTGCTCTGCGTTCTGGTGTCATGTTTCAACTATCTCTTTTTGTTTTTTCATGTGTTTTCATTTATTTTATGGTATGTTTTTTGGGTGAAGGAATTCTTTTTTTTTTTTTTT
>VBSM01002217.1:794937-814136 GCA_008086735.1 Cheirogaleus medius
TTGGCCTCCCAGAGTGCTAGGATTACAGGCGTGAGCCACCGCGCCCGGCCCAAGGAATTCTTAATGTTAGTATTTTTAATATATCAATATTTTCACTTTACATTTGTAACTTTTGTGTCTGTTTATTATTATTATGATTAATATTGTTGGATTCTTACAGGATTACCCACTCTAATTTTGACAGACCAGTGCTTTCCAAACTTTCCGAAATACAAGACTCAACGGCATTTGTCAGAAATACAGATCTTGGGCAGCCCCACCTTAGATCTATCAAATCAGAATCTGTCCGTGGTCCCCAACCTTTTTGGTACAGGGGACCAGTTTCATGGAAGACAATTTTTCCAGGGATGGGAAGCGGGGAGGCGGATCTTGGGGGAGGGAAGCGGAGCTCTGCGGCTTGATTCCTAACAGGCCATGGACCACTGGGGGCTGCAGCTGTAGATGATGGGCCTCGAGTCCGTGCTTTTTAAAAATGCCCCTAGGTGGTGATTCTTAACATCAGTCAAGGCGGAAACGTTGCCCCACCCTGGCAGCTCATCCTTCCAGCTAGCGCTCAGGGCGGGAGGTCACTAGCTGTTGCACTGTGATTTTGCAGTAGATGAAAGCCCCGTGATTGGGTAAGTAGAGCTCTCCTGTAACTATTCAGTAACATGGACAGCCGTATCCAGATAAGAATGCTTTTAAAGTAATTACGATCACATAATTATCACACTGAACTCATTAAATTCTCTGCTTAGGTGACCATGTAGAGTGGGGCAGAGGTCAGGGAAATAAAAATCTTTGAATTTCTGATTCTTTTTTTAAGGCAACCGCCAATGCATTATCTACTCAAAATCTTTTCTGTCTCTGAGGAATTAATTCCAACTGACAATAGGTCATTTCCTGCCAACTTTAAAAATATCCATTTTACTTTGTATTTCCATCCCAACGGACTTGAACATTAATTAGACATCAAAGTATCCCTCTTTTGTGAATAATTTGTATGAATTGTGGGGAACCACTCAAACAACATAGGTCTGGTGAGATTGCAGTTGCTTAAAGTAGCAAGTTTGTAAGAGAAGATTAGGAGAGGGTGGACTTTGGAGGCTGCTCAATCAGGAGTTTGGTTTGGGGCATGCCAGTATGAAATCTTTGTTAGAGGTGTTGAGTGGGCAGTTGGATATACTGGTGTATAGTTTCCAGGAGATGTTCCTGCCGGGAATATACGGTTGGAAATCACCCAGGTCAAGGTGTTCTGTAAGCCTTGAGATGGTGTGAGATCATCAAAGGGGTGAAGGCACTAAGAGGAAAAAGGAAGTCCCGCCGCAGGTCCTGGGAGATGCAATGTCAGTCTGTGTGGGCGGAAAGGAGAGGCAGTGAGGGGAACAGCCTGGCTGGGACAGGGCTCCCAGGGGCCCATGACCAGATGGGCCAGAGCTGCTGAGAGGTTGTGCGAGATGGAGATTGAGATCTGACACTCAAATTTAGCCAGGTGTGGTTATTTGTTTCCTGAGGGCCTGACTGGAGCAGGTTCAGAAGATAATAGGATGGAAATCCAAGATGAGGACTATGCACAACTCGAGATTTTTGTAAAGGTGGTAGTTTAAAGGGGTACTGGAGTCAAGAGAGGGTTTATTTTTAGTATGGGAGAAGTTACAGTGTGTTTTATGGTGCTAGAAATGACCTGAGAGGGGGAAAGTGACAATCCAGGGGTGAGGAGACACTGGGCCTACTCTCATCCTTGGTAGTGAGGGAGGGTGCGGGACAGAACTGGACTTTTTCCAAGTGAGGAAATGAAGGAAAAGGAGATCATTTGGTTGCAGGTACATATCACAGAGGGATATAATGGTCTGCTGTGGACCTGGGCTGAGCAAGAAGGGGAGGACAAAAGTTGGGTGAGGGCAGGTGTGAGTCCTGGTGGGTTAAATAAAGGTTTGTTGACATTAGAGGACTAAGGGGAGAGAACTGGAAAGAGAGGAATTGGTGGTTGAAAAGTAGAGTGCTTGAGCTCAAATTATGGGGAAGTGGTAGTTACTGGCTATGGCCAATAACACTGGAAGGGCCTTGGGAGTCATAGGTGACCAAGGTAGGTTGAAAATCAAGATTCTTGGAGGTGAGGAAGTTGTGAAACTGGGAAGCCAATATGTTGCAAAGGATTGTCTTTGTGGCTATTAAGTCACCAAGAATGACAGTAGAAGTAAGGTTGGAAAGAGTGGCAGCAAGCGGGGAACTGGTCTTCCAGGGCGAGGGGGAAGGGACGACTCGCAACAGTGCCCTTTCAGATGACGCGTAGGGAAGGGTGCCGGGTGCTACTGGTGGAGGACACACATCTCAAAGCGGGAGGGTGGGCGTGAGAAGAGCGTGATCTTGAAGCTGCTTTGAGAAGCAAGGAGAGTACCTGCCACCTCTAGCCCCAGCCCCACGGACAGGGCCACAGCTGAACTGTGCCGGGACAGTGCGGGGTGAAGGGAATGCTCCGAGATAAAGGCGGCGTGTTGGAGACTTGCCGTGACTGGCCATGGCTTGCAGGGCAGCGTGGAAGGGTTTCAGGAGTTAAGGAAGAGGAGAGATGGAATCAGAGAAAGGGGAAAGCCTCATGAGGAGTAGAGAGCAGTCTACCGGGGAGGCTCCGGGAGTCTCTGTTTTCTGAAGTAAGCTGGAGTGAAGGGCACAGTGTTTTTGCCCCTATTTTTATGAGCGTGCTGGCAAGGCAATGAGGACTGGGGGGCTGGGAAGCAGAGCAGGGCTTGCATGGCCCATGCAGAGGCCTCTCCGTACCTGCCAGCGCGCTGCAGAGCAGAGCAATCGCCTGAGGACCTTGCAGCAGATTCTGGCGCAGGCAGTGTGGGATGGGGACTGGGATTTTGCCTTTCTGTGGAATTTGCCTAGGCTCCCAGGCGATGCTGATGCTCCTTTGAGGAGCAAGGGTAGAGGAGGGAGAAGGAACATCGGAGTATTTATAAAAAAACATCTAGGGTCGTTTGCATATATTGGGTGGGGATGAGAAAGGTTTCATTAAGAAGCATGTATTGTACAGGAAACTTTTAAGATGCATTGGATTTCAAAAGGCAGACACTGGAGGTAACCTGAATGCCTTCTCAAAGGCTTTAGAAATGTTTTGCTGCTCAAAGTTTCCTGGATTTCACACTTTGCTTCAAGAGAAGGTATTATAATCATATCTAGAAACATTCAACTTTGTGCTTTTCATTCCTGATCACTTGAGAGTTACCCCAGCCAGTCGGGGGCAATGCGTTGCTTATAAGAGAAGGGATTGGTACGGAGTGAATAAAAAGGGCTATGCAAAGTCAAAGCTGAAGTTTTTTTTAACTTATAAAATAGACTTTTTGAGAATCAAAGGTGAATCTGGAGGATAGACAGGCACAGAGTAGTGTATGGCTCGACAGTAGAATTGAAGGAACATAAGAATATAGAGGCAGAAGGAGACCACGCTCTGTCTTCACCTGCGCTTGGGTTTGGGAAGGAACAGCTGGATCCCAGAGGAGTTGGGCGGGGGATGGGGAGGAGGAGATCTGGCCTGGGAGGAAGTGGGGCCTGGAATGAGGCTCCCTGTTAGAGGCCAGCACTTTTTGGACCACACCAGGGAAGCAGCCAGGGATCGCTAAGCACTCTCTGTAGACCATTTCATTGCAGAGAATGAATTTGGAGGGAATAGCATAAACTGTTCTGGAAGAAAATCTATATGGCTCTACCTCCTCTGAGGGTGTGGGCCTTCCATGGATGGCTCCCAGCAGGCCGCCCTTGCCCCAGCCAGCAGCAGCAGGCGTTTGCCTCTTTGTGCTCTAACACTCTGCTCATTCCTGCCTGACCTGCTCAGTGAGGACAACTTCATTCTGCAAAGGACCTCCAGGATGGGGGCCTTGTACCCTGTAGAGGTGGTAGGGATGTGGAAAGAGTGGTAGCACAGGTATTTGGGTGGGATTGGACAGTTGTTATAAAATTAATCCCTATTACCATATTAAAAGGAGACAATTTTATAGAGTGTAAGTTCCACAATAGCAGAGATCTTTGTTGTTTTTGCTGATGTATCCCAAGAACATAAAATAGCACCTGACATAGTACCGTGTTTGCCCAAAAGTAAGACAGGGTCTTATATTTATTTTTGTCAAGAAGACACTCTAGGGTTTATTTTCAGGGGATGTGTTATTTTCCCCTCAAAGCCTCAGCTTGCAGCACGCACAGGATGGCCGGGACCTGATGGGGGAGCCGACCTTGTTGGTGGGGCTGCCCGCACCTTTCCAGTTACCTCTGGGACAGTAGCTGTCACGACGGGGCGGATGAGAAGGGCTGCTCGTCTTCTTTACCGCTCTGCAACGAAATGCATGGGTTGTGCAGATACACTGGCTGTGTAGCCACGCCCGTCACTAGGTGTTATTTTCGGGCTAGGGCTTATATTGTGCAAATGCTTAGAAATCCTGCTAGGGCTTATTTTATGGGTAGGTCTTATTTTTGGGGAAACAAGGTAGGTTCTCAAATATTTATTGGTGAATGAATACAAATGGTTCCTATATTAATTCTCGCACGAAGAAGGTGTTATTGAAAATACTTCAGTGAATTTTCAGCCCTTCTATATCATAATGAAAGGTCGTCCCAGGAGAATAGAAGTGGGGAGTGAGGTCTCACATCAGTCCTCATCTCCGCACACCATGCATGTAGGGAGGCATGAGGCAGGTCAGGGAAGTGTAGGCAACTTCAAATATTGGGCACAAGAAAGCTTTCTTATAATGAAATGAAAATTATTTTAGCCAAACATTCCTGCTGTCATAGTAAGCAATATTACATCAGTAGCCACAAAAATGTCAATGGCTTAGGAGCTAAGTGAAGCCAAAGAATATAAATGAAGATAATCTTGAGATTGGAGGCGGTAGTGCTTTGTGATACTTGAAGAAGGCAGTAAGAGCTCAGGAGAGGAAATTTTCAATAATTTTTCTCACAGAAGATGGACCTGTGCATGCAGCCCAGGAAGTTTTGCAGAGAGTGGCTGGAGCCCTCCTCAGGCCCTGACACTCTCCCACCCGCCAGTGTCGGTGGGTCTCAGCTGCTGGGCAGTAAGCATTTTGCAAAGGCTTTGGCTTTTTTTTTTTTTTTTTTTTTTTTTTCCTCAGTCTCTTCTGTTGCCTGGAACATTCTCCCTCTTCTTTCTGCTGGCTGTCTTTCTGGTCTCAGTTGAAAAGTCACTTCTCCCAGAAGAACTTTCTTGACCAATGGACTAAATGATGCCCTTTCCTGTGTACTACTCTAGAACTCTTGTTTCTTTTAGCATAACACGCAACACAATTTATTATACATGCAAGTTCAGTTGTGTTTGTCTGATTTCCCTGCTCCCGGGGTACGTCCTCTGTTCCTCTTCTCATTCCCTGTTGAGGGCCGGTGGCCGTGTGGGGAGGTGCAGAGAAACAGCACACAGGAACCTCTGAGACAGTGGTTTGGCTTCTGTTCCCAGTTCCTGTGGCGCCCGTCTGTGTTTCTCTTGCTTTCCCATTATCCTGAAATTTCATGGTCTTTCCTTATGGCTCACTTGAGCTGGCACGAGTGGGTCTCTCTTCTTTGTAACTGGAGAGCCCCCGGTAAGGCAGCTCATGAATAGCAAATAGGTACGATCTGTGGATAGTCACACAATTTCTGTCTGTTCCGCCAGTGTTCGGACACTCTGTTAACAAAGTGAAATGCGAGTTTATTTGAGAGTGTTTTGCTAGACACGTTCTTACGGTAAGCGTGAAGCGTACAGAAGCGCACGCCCTCTGCTTCCCTACGTCCGCCCCCCACCCTGCCCCACTCACAGACGGGAGGTGGAGCGGGGTCTCCCTGTGCTCATTGCCCTGCCTTGAGTGTTCTCCCTAAAACCCCAGCGTCTGCTCTCACTCTGCCATAGGACATCGCCCACTCTTGTTGTCATCCTCTGAGAACTGGATTTTTTGTCTTTATTTTTAAAATTTTGAACTAATTTTAATCTTTCTACAACTCTTAATACCAAGCCTAAAAATACCTTTAATTTACAATGGGTAAAACATTCTTAAATTAAGGCCTAAGGATTATGGAAAATAGCCCCCTCCCTGCCATGCTTCCAACACACTTAGATTAGGTTCTTGCTTTCTATAATATGTCACTGAAAACCAGGCCACCGCTCCAAGCAGGAGAAGAACCAGTCTCAGTGCAGCTACCTGAGGACCCTGAATTTCTATAGGGAACTTGTCTGCTGGTGACATTGTCTATGAAAGGTAAGGGTCTTGGCAGTTGTGAAAATCCTTATTTTATATAATGTTACACACCTTTTTATAATTGGGGCATATATACTATGTGTGACAGAAACCATTAGTCTTTGGTCTCAAAGGAAAAGACTTACAGACATCCAGACGTTTTGCTTGAGTCAAATCCAGTGTCATTAAAACCACATTGTCATTTGAGGAAAAAGTGGTCCCAGCATTCAGGCATCCTAGGCTCCCTAGGATCCTGTAGAGTCAGTTTTCACCATTAGGGTTGAAAACTTGACATTGTCTTTGTATAGAAGGCCGCCTCCTCACATCATTTATGCTGTAAACTGGGCTTTGGTTTCTTACAAAGTTCTCACTCTGGTAAGAGAGAAATCCGTGCCTCCTCTTCTCATCCGTTTGTCACAAACACACTCTTTGTCAATACGGCCTCCTTCCTGGTGTGTCTTTATTGCGTGAAATATATGCTGTGGTTCTAAGATTTACATATATGATGAGACACTTGTGAATATTTAGTGGAAAGTACTATTGTCTTTATGTTACTGAGCCTACATCAGAGAATTGGAATAATCATCTTTGGTTTACACTTGCTTAGAAGACCCTTTGGTACCCAGAGCTTATCCTTGTTAAAAATTCAGGTTTGGTTATATTTAGTGAATATTGTTTTGTTTTAGGGGAAGATATATTACTTCTTTTCATGACTTGATAAAAAGTATAATTATTTTAATTTAATTGAGTTTGAGCCTCAAGAATTACTGTGTGTAGATTCTTAGCTAATAACTTAAGTCCCAGTAAAATTCCTAATATGTATTATGATGCTATGGATAAAGGACAAAAAATTTGTATAATCCTTCATTATTCTTCTAGTTGTTTAGTGTTGTAGAGCTATACTGTTCAAACTAGCAGAAAAGCATCAATGTCTAC
Organism: Cheirogaleus medius; assembly: GCA_008086735.1. Taxonomy (NCBI): domain Eukaryota; kingdom Metazoa; phylum Chordata; class Mammalia; order Primates; family Cheirogaleidae; genus Cheirogaleus; species Cheirogaleus medius. The sequence continues at coordinate 802,068 of VBSM01002217.1, forward strand.
TAGTCTGTTGGACTAATAATGAAAGTTTTCTACAGCAATACAAAGTTGTCCATACTTTGAAGTCCAGTGCTTAAGTGCCATCTGAATTTCATTTATACAGTGTTTTCTCAAGATACAATATTTTTACATTTATCTTAAACTTATTTTAAATCAATATTTACACATTTGTTTTTCCTCTCTGTGATGATATATGCAGATAAAGACATTTATTACCGAATTCAATTTATTTGCTGTTTATTTAATAGCCAGTTTCATTTAAAATGACCTTTACTTGACAAAAAGGAAATAGAGCATCAATAGATTCTTTCATCAATAGGATATAATTACCTAGGTGATGATTTAATGGAAGAATATTAGAAGAACTGTGTTGGAAGAGCTATTTTAAGACCAAAAGACAGTTTTATGCAAAAAGCACATACAGAAGGCAGGGATTTCATTAAACTGTGCTTAGCAATGAGCAGTGGCCCTCTTTTCTCCTCTTTTCTTTTATCTCATGCTTAGTCATCAAGATAAATGATATGAATGATAAATAGACTTCATTTCTATACAATTAAATAAACAAATTTTCAGTCTAGAGAAAGCATTAGTTCTTCATTTTCTAGAAGCTGCAGAAGCACAGTGGTCACCAATAATGAAGCTGAGATGCACTTTGTATCCAGCTTGTTCTCTTTTATACAGCCTGAGACATCTTTTGCACAATCCTGTTGAAATGCATGGAAATGACTTTATTGCTTTGATTTGGACATTCATAAAATAAAAATTATTGTCCTATGATATGAAATGTGTTATTTTATGTTTGTAATAAAATAGGTTAACAATTTAGAATTTGTTCCATTTTCTCTACGACCTACAGCCAGAATTTATGAAATGTCAAAAGCATGAAAAATTATAATCTTCATGGTGGTTATTGCTGAAGCCTTTGTTTGGCATCAGTACTAGAGTGGTATCATTTTAAAATGCCAGATTTAAAGACCCATGGGTAAAGAGCTGAATTCATTTGAATGTGAAAAGAAAGCCCGTAGTGAGTTTCCTCAGCCAAAAATCTATAGTTTATTACACAGAATGTTATATAGAAATTCCACTGTATAAAACCAAGATATGGTGCACATATAAGAACAACTAACTTCAAATTCACCAAATTAAGAAACTAGCTGACAAAATCAAAATGATTAACTGTACACCTTTTAACCCAAGAAAAGACCAGTCTCCAAATACCAATGACCTGAATTTTAGAATTAATTTTTAAAACATTCAATATTGCTTAAATTATTTTTTCTTTTAGTCATGTCAGCTTAAAGACAATCATTACACTTTCTAGAATTTTTTCCCTAAAAATTGTGATGTAATTTTAAGATAAGTGACTAGTGCTCCTCCATTCTCTTTCAATGGCATAGTCAGCTACTGGTCATTAGCTAAGTGTCTCAATTATTCATTATGCAACAAGCCATCCCAAGATTTGGCCACCTAAATAGCAAAAATTTATTATTTCTCAAAATTTCATGGGTTGCCTGGGGCTCAGTTGGGTGTTTCTCCTGATGGTCTTGTTTGAGGCCTCTTGAGCCTCTTGCATTCAGCTTAAACCTTGGCTGGGGCTGGAATATCCAAGGTGACCTCTCATTCTACAGGATTTCTGTCCATGTGGTCTTGTTCACTGAGTACTCTAGTCTGGACTTCCATGTATCCAAATGGCCATGCTCCAAAAGACAGTTGTAATTCTTTCAGGGCATAAGCTTGGAAGTCCTAGGACATGGAGTCCCACTGTTTTCTCTTGGACAAGGCAAGTCATAGGACCAGCCCAGATTCAAGAGAGGGAAAATAGATTCCATTTCTTGATGGGATTAGAGGCATGCTTATGCAGGGAGAGAAAGAACTGATGGTTGCTTTCATTGGACAGTATCTGTTATCCTAGGGTGGTGATATTTGTCAGTTATAAAACATTTACCAGGCTCTATACAAGATGGAGATAGAGCTGATAAAGTGACATAGTTCCTATCTTTGTGATAGTTACAGTGTTGTAGAGAAGATTCACAATTAAACAAGTACATAGCATTTGCATTTTTGGCACCATTGCAGATAAAATAACAGAGACAAAATACAAAACTGCAGAATAAATTTTGATCAAATTTTCAAATGCATAGCGAAGAAATTTCAAGTGACATAAATAAAGAGTGTATTCATTTAAGCAAGTACGTAAAGTGATGCTGTGGTGGCATGTGAGGACATCAGATAGGATATAAGCTTTATCCTATATGTACATGGGATAGGCAAAGTGGAAAGTGGAAACTGAGATTGCTGTATCTTGCATGTAGCAGGTCTAAAATTTCTAGGTGAGCAATAAGGAAGCTTATTTTCATAAAAAATCCAGTAAAATAGTGAAACGCTAAACCTGAGCAACATATGGGCATAGACAATGATTTATGAGGTAGATGAACCAAAGCTGAAAATTAACACAAAAACTGGCTATATTTACAAAATTCTAAAACTCTTGTGGCATCAGGACGAAATTAACACAAATTTTCTCTGTAAGGACACCTCAAATATAGAGCACATAGAGTGCCCACAGTAAAAACGGTTCCCCCAAAATTTGAGCTCACAGTAAAAAATTAGAGACCATAGGTGGTAGTTTCTGCAGCTATTCATCAACATTTGTGGATTTTCCCCTTTTAGGGACTCAGTATTAACATGTTTTTCCATCCTCTTTAATGCTGTGAGACTAGCTTTGGCCAATGAAATGTGCTTAGAAATGGTATATGTCACTTTTGAGTGGATGCATTTAAGTTTGTGTGCTGTTCTTTATATTTCTCTTGCTCTCCCATGGTGGTTGATTGTGGAAACATGTTGATAACCAATGGCCAACTCAGCCCTCACCTGGAGACACTGCTGAGAAGGGCAATCTGGACCTGTAGCACAACAGATACGAGTTTTAGAAACATTCAAATTTGAAGGTTGTTTTCATGGCATGACTTAGCATATCATAATCGATAAACTACACAAAGAAATGATCCAATTTAAGGGAGAGTTAAAACAAACATAAGTATTGTACTTAAAGAACTTTAGATAAAAGACAATCTAGAAGTATCAACCAAGTAATATTATTTTATTTGAAAATACTAATTTTTTAAAAATAATTATAAATATAAAAAGAAGAAATAGGCACTGTAATGAAAGAAAAAGACAGCATAAAACACATTTTAAAAATAGCCAATAGCATTTCTAGAAATACAAAAACATAGTTATTTAAATTGAAAACTTGTACATTCACACAAAATCACCAGGCATGTATGGGAATAAGACCAAGTGCCTGATAACCAAGAGTAATGTCAGACAATAAAAACAGAACTACAAGTGGTTCAGACATTGAACTTAACAAATAAAGACTTCATAATCACTATGGTTAGCTTCCTGTCAGTGTGGAGTGGTGGGCATTTCTCCAGACAGCTAGAACAGGTACTCCAGGAGAGTCGGGGAAAGCCCTACCACAGAAGTGGAAATATGAGTTGAAGTGAAATGTTGACCAATACAAAGTTTGGCCTCCATTGCATGCTGATAGTGTGGAAGGGGCAGCAAGACGTGCTGTGCTCTAGTCTAAGGCATGGAAGTGCTAGACTTACAAAACTAGAGTCATTACTGTGGTAATTCTAATAATGAGCTACATTAAGATCCTGGTGAAGAAGAGCATTGTGCTGATGAGAGTGGTTCAACATTCGCCAAAGGGTCTTCTTAAGCTCAACTAGATGTTCAGACTTGTAGGTTACCATAGGCTGCTCCTGGCAGCATAATCGCTCAGAAAGACAAAGGACAAGAAACAGAGCATGCCGTCAGTGCAGCGACAGGTATTTCTCTTCTGTGGTATTCCTTGCAATAGTCCACAGAGTCATCTGGTAAAAATATTTTTGGTCCCAAGGAACGTCTCAGGTGCAAAGAATTGAGATACTTATTGATTGAGTTGTGTGAGCCCCTGGCTTGAAACCCTCTTGAAGCCCAGGAGCTGAAATCCCTTGTAATATTTGCATAGGTGTATCTTCTAGGGAATCTGCCAGGGGGATGTCCAGTTACAAGAGTCACTATACTCAGAGAAGCCTGAACATAGGGTTTTCTAGGTATTTATAATTCTCCTAGTCAAAAACATTTTTACTATTAATATTTAGGGGTTATTTTTTTACCATAAGCTGTGTTGCCTTGAAACTAGTTGACATCATACCTTTATTATGTCTCCAGAGAATCAAATCTAGAAATTTTATTGAAGGTCAAATTCTCATGCAGAAAGAGGAAAAATTTGTTCGCTGTTGTTTATACTGTGATACTAGTCCAACTATTCACTATCCCTGGGCCACAAGAAAGGAACAAGGTTGATTCCAAGCTAGATTATAGATGGAAAACTCCAAAATTCAATGAAACTAAAACTAATATTGATACTAAAACTTAATATACATGAATCAAACTGAAACTATAAATATTATCTAAAATATAGATACATAAACTCCTTAAACATAGATTCACAAATTCCTTAACTTGTGAACTCAAGACAACATTGCAGCCCAGGAATGAAGAGAATGGTTTAGGAGAATAGGAGAATGGTTTAACATTAGAAAATCAATGAATGTGATTTATTTAATTATAGGTCAATGAAAAACAGTGTACACAATATTCTCAAATTCAAAACTCATTTTTTAAAAAATTAGTACAAAATTATCTTGATAAAGAATATAGATCTTTTTAAAAGGAACATACTTAGTAGTGGAAAATATAGCATTTTCAGTAATCTCAAGCTCAAGTCAAGGATGCTCTTCATTCTTTTTATTCTTTGATAATTATTGCAGAATTTCCACAATCCAATAAATTAAGAAACAGAAATAAGAGTTATAATTATTCTAAAAGGAACATTATAAGTAACATTATTTGGCTCATATCCAACTGGCAATCACAAGAGAATAAAGTGAAAACAACACATTAGTTAAACAAGAATTCATTTACAACAGGGACAAAAATATAGAAGGCTGTGTAAATCCAGGAAGACTAACTGCTCCAACAAACCAAACAGACATAGACTCTCAGTTGGTGACCAACAGGAAGGTTCAACTTCCCCATCGTGATGCAAATGAGTTTTTTGCAGGCAGCATTTCTCCTGGTTTAAGGATGTCCAGACTCCTTCCCTCCAGTCACTTTGCCAGGTGCCAAGGCCTGGAGTCTCCCATGGGATCTTCGCATCCATCCAGGAGACAATAGAAGACAGAAGGAGAATTGGAGACTGTCAACTACTTCCACCACATCCTGCTGACCAAAATTCACTCTCATGGTCCCACTTTGCATCAAGGGAAGCTGGGAAATGCAGTCGTCCTCTGTGCCCAGGAGGAAGAGGCACCGCATGGGTATTGGTGAACATGAAAACATCTAGTGAGAAGCTAAGAAATATGTATACTAGGTAGAAGAAAGCTATGAAACTGGACATAGGAACATTAGGGAAGGGTTAAGTAATGCAGAGATGCCATGATCTTGGATAGGAAGACCTAATATTATAAATATTTATTTTTTCTTCCTAAAATGTAAAATAATAAAAATATTAAATTTTAATGTAATTCTGGTAAAAATGCTAACAAAAATTAAGTTTGTTTTGATACTTAAAAGATTATCCTAAAGTTCACCTACAAGACTGCATTGGAAAGGTAAGCAGAGATACTTTTGCAAAGCAAGAAAAAAGAGTGTATTTGACTATTGGGGCAAAAAACATAATCTAAGGGCAAACATAAATAAACATATAAAGTGAATGGGATAACATGGAGACTGAATCTACTCACTAGATAAATATGGCATAACAAAGTGATAAGAAAAGGATTATTTATTTAATAATTGTTCTATGAAAATCATTGAAAAAGTTTGTCTTTCTTTCCATCACATAGCCAGGTGTCCTCAAACTACGGCCCGCGGGCCACATGCGGGTGTTTTTGCCCGTTTGTTTTTTTACTTCAAAATAAGATATGTGCAGTGTGCATAGGAATTTGTTCATAGTTTTTTTTAAACTATAGTCGGGCCCTCCAACGGTCTGAGGGACAGTGAACTGGCCCACTGTTTAAAAAGTTTGAGGACCCCTGAACACTAAACCAGATACCTAAAGGCAGGTGTCAGCATCCTACTACCCTAAGTCCAAATCCAGCCCATTACCTGGTTTTGTAAATAAAGTTTTATTAACAAAAGGACATGGCCCTGATTAATGTATTGCCTTTGTTAATATATTGTTTATGGCTGCTTTCCTAGGCAGAATTGCCACAGACACCTTTTGGCTCACAAAGCCTAAAATAATTACTATTTGGCCCTTTACAGGAAAAGTTTGCTGAACGCTGAATTAAAACAATTACAATTATTGAAAGAAAATATCAGTGAATGTTTACTTGATTTGGAATAGGAATTTCTCAGTATAACAACTAAATAAGAAACCACAAATACAGCGTGGTATATATTGGGCATTTTAATTCATTCAACAAATAAAGTTCTAAGTCAGATGAAAAACTGGGAAACGTGTTTGCAAGATGATCACCACAATCCCTCTCATCCTCTATGCATGCCCCATGGCTCTGTTGTTCCTCCCAGCAAAAGGCGGACTCTATCCCTGTCCTGTTGAATTTGGGCTGGCTGTGTGATTGCTTTGGACAAAAGAATGCAATGAAAGTAAGACCTTGTCATTTCTGATCCTGGACCTCAAGAGGCTGTGCAACTGCATGCCAGCGCCGTCATACTCGGAGCGCTGCCCCCTGGCACAGGCCCAAGCCAGCTCCTTGGGGTGGGAGAGTGCATGGGGAGAGAAGTCCAGGTGCCCGGACTTTCCAGCCAGGCCGTCTGGGGCCAGCCACCCCCAGACGACCCGACCCCGAGCTGACCGCAACTGACAAAGCACTGGTGAGCCCGTCCTAGCTGGGTCCCCTCTTCACCCTCCCAGTTACTGACCCCTAGGGCTGTGAGAAAATAAATGTAGTTATTAAGTCATTAAGAGTTGGGGGTGTTTTATCTGCAGATAAAACATAAACACAACATAGTTGTGATTACATGACAAGCAAAGGACCCATCTTCTTAGAAGTTAAAGACTGTTAACACATCAATAAGTAGTTTCCCCCTTTTTTTTTCTTGACAATTGCTTCTGATTCTCACCTGCATTTTCAGTTTGGCTCTAAGCGCTGCGCCCTCTGAGCCGCTTATCTTTTCTTCCAGTCATCTTAGTTGGGGATGACGGTGGCTGCGAAGCAGTCTCACATCCTTCCTTACACATGGAGGTTGTGAGTGACAGTTTCTCAATCTCAGTCTTTGAACATTTTCCCCTAGTATTTCTCCCCCCTTTTACAAATAGATAACGTAAACGTAGTAAAGTGCACACCTCTTAAAAGTATACAGCTCAATTAATTCTTACACATGCATTCATCCAGGTAAACACCACCCAAGTCAACACAGAATTCCAGCATCCTGTCTGCTTTTTCAGATGGCTTTTCTTCTGACTTCTCAGTGTAATGTGCCTGTTTTTTGGTGCTATACACTATCCTCATATCATAGTGTGTGTGTTTTCTTTGAACACAGAGAGAATAAGTGATAGCATTTGGCAGGTGACCCTATGTCTGGTGTGCCAGGGGCCTTCCTGCACTTACTGCGGGGCACGGTGGGGTGAACGTGGGCACACTCCCAATGTCAGACCACAAACAGCACTGTCAAGGAAGTGAGGACGGAAGCCATGGGAGAGGGCCAGTGGAAATCTGGCTGGGAGCTATTGGAGGAGGATCTTTGCCTATTACAACCCAAACTCCTTGAACACATTAAAAAATGTCAGCATTTGAATAGAGGGCCCAACTATGTGGTATAATTTTGGCAAAATGTCAATGCCAGAGACATAAAATTGGAATGATTTGATCATGACTTTGCAAATAGAATGCTGCATAACCAGTCTAACATTGGAAAGATTTTTCTGAAATTAACATCAAGTGAATGCCTAATTTCAGTTATAATATCTTAGATACTTTATACATTTTGTTGACCCCATCATATTATTAAAACTATATATTTAATATGTGGTCATTTCATAGAATCTCTCTTTTAAATTTTTCTCACTTTGAATACAGCTGCACACATCTTTAGATAAAATCACTCATATTTACATGTATTTTCCCTCTTAGTCTGAATTTCTCTGGCATTGTTTTGGAAAAAATCTTGAAGTTTAGGTCTTATTAGCTGTCTATTATTGTTTATTAGCTAACGTTTCATTTGTTTGCCTTGGTTGATAAATACACGCTCACCGGCTTGTTCAGTGTGATTGACCTCTCTCTCTCTCAGTGTGGCTGGCAGTACATGACTAATATTTCATATAATAAAGGGCTTTCCTCCCTAGAACTTAAGAGAATCTCACTGGTGCAAGAGCACTCGGCCAGTGAAATTCTGGCTTTTATTATCTGCCACTGTTTTCTGAGGGAACAGGGAACTTTAAGCTGTTGTAAATCTTAAATACAATGCCCTTTGAGTGATCTTGAAGGTATTTCATATTCCTGGGCACCACTAATGGTGGAGCGCTGTGTACATGGCACAAAGGTGGCCAGGCTGAGCTGTTCTCTGAGAGAACCAAGGCTTGGGGGCCTTGGCATGGAGCAGTATCAGCAGGGAAGGAAAGGGTTATTTTTCTAGTCTATTTACTCAGAGAGGTCATCCTGTGTGTTCTCAAGAGTCTTGCACATTCTGCATCCACTGTTTTAATATTTTGTCAAGTTATATTGCATAGTAATACAAACATAAACTTAAGAGGGAAAAACACTCAAGTTGGAATTTTGGTTTTACTGTTTATTACCAATTTGGTTTTTGGTAAGTTAGGATACCTCTATGAACATCTGTATCACACCAATTTTTCTCTGTTTAAAAATAATATGTTTAAAAAATCATTACAAATGTTCATGGGCAATGAATAAACACACCAAAAAAGGGGGGAAAAATCTCTCAGAATTCTACTATAGAGGGATAAACATGGTTAAGCTTGGTATGAATACTTCTAATATTGTTTTTTGCCCACATATGAACCTTTAATTATTTTAAAATTGGTTACGTTATGTATGTATTTACTTGATCAAATTGTAAGTATTTTAATTCAACTTCATTTTTATTGACTGTACCTTAGGAATTATTTCACTAATTAGCTATTGTTTCACATACATACATAGATATACACACATTCAAGACTTTGACCTGCTAAATATATTGTTCCAGATCATCTGCAAATTTCGGTTTGTATCTGTCGTACACGAGCAGTGCATAAGAAATGGCTATCACTGCATATCATGGTTCCTTAAAGAATGTATGCCTTTTTGATAAATACAAACATTTCCTAGTTGTTATAATTTGCTTTTAATTGATTAATAGTAAGATTGGAATTGTTTTCATTTGTTTATTTGAACTTGTGTTTCTTATTTTGTGAATTTCATGATTGTGGCTTTTGCCTACATTGCTATTCTTAAAATATATTTTTCTTATTCATTTGTTAGAGTTCTTTATGCGACAGAAGAATATTAACTTTTCTATGTTCTGTGTTTGTTTCAGGAATACTAAACCAAAGATTAGGGGAGACTGCTGTCTCCTTACAGAGCTCTTAATTTATTCGTTAATTCTCTGTGAAAAGGGCTTAAGAGGGTGACATTCGTCAGAAGAGTTTTTATAAAAGTCCTTTGCTTTGTGGACAAACAGCATTAATAATGAGACGCAATTTGTACTGCATGCACAGCTTTCTGAGGGCGTTTTGTTTGATCTGTTTCCTAGCCAGGCAGTATTGGAGACTACTGTCTTCAGAGGTAAGGACAAAAATGAAGATTGTCCCTTGTAAACCTTTGTGGACACAATCTCATTCTGCTTTTTCCCTAAGTGAAGTGACCTGCCTTGCTCTTTCCTATGTGGGATGATTGGCAGTGATGGCATCCAGTTATAGCTTTTCTTTCTCATACAGTGTGCAGAGGGCTGGGCTTCCTATATACTCCAGTAGAAACAGTACAGTGGATCGTACATCGAGATATTCTCATGATATAGAACAAGCTATAATCATTTTCTATCTCATACTTTTGTTCTGTTTGTTTGTTATAACTTATATACAAGACTTGTGGCACAATGATCCCCTGGTGTCTCTTTTCCAAGATTTTCTTTTTTCTTTATGGATGAAGGAAGGACATTTTTCATATGGCAAATGATCAAAGCTTTTACATGCTGAGGCAAGATTTCTCTACATTCTCTGATCCTGTAAATTGAAAAAAAAATTTTAGTATATAGTTTGCCTTTAATTTTGTTTACAATGTGTTTTTTCATAATCTTACTGTGGATATTTTTAACCACTTTGGTACGGCGCTCACCAGCCAGGAAGCCTCGCCCACAGCCGGCACTCACAGTCCGCACGGCAGTGTGTGCTGCGCATTGACAACGACTCCGTTTTGCTCTTGTGTGATGAGGGAAGCTTTAAAACACTGAAAGCTTGTTTTACTTTACAGGCAGCTTTAGGAAAATAACTATAATAACTCCTACTGAGGACTTGTTAAAAGGTCACAGATTCGTAGTAACTTATTAGCTGAACGTGCACACTGCAACTGCAGAGATAAAAGCTGTGAAAGTAAAGCTTTTGGCTGTCGGCTAAAGTCGACGCTCAGTTGTGCGCCTTCCTGTCACGGCTGTCGGCTAAAGTTGACGCTGGGCTGTGCGCATTCGTCTGTGGCTGACGACTATAGTCGACGCGGGTACCGAAGTGGTTAAACATCCAGAAGCAATGAACTAATACAATGAATATTTGTACACTCACTACCTGTCTTCATCAATTGTTAACAATTTTCCATATTTGTTTGGTGTGTTCCCTACATATTTCTTTAAACTATTGGAAAATAAATTGCAGAAATCATGTGTCATCCCTAAAAACTTCAATATGTATCTGTAAGTATATTGAATTTTCTACATAACCACATATCTTTGCTATGGTTAAAGACAATAATTTTATATCACCTAATATTCAGTCTAAATATATTTTTTACATATGCACATTCACCTTTTATTTTATTTTATTTCAGCATATTACGGGGGTACAAATGTTTAGTTACATATATTGCTTTTGCTGCACCCCAGTCAGAGCTTCAAGTATGTCCATCTCTCAGACAGTGCACACTGCACCCATTAGGTGTGCATATACCCATCCCCGCCTCCCCCTCACACCTGCCCAACACCTGATGAATGTTACTACTGTATGTGCACATAAGTGTTAATCACTTAATACCAATTTGATGCTGTACACATGTGGTGCTTGTTTTTCCATTCTTGTAATACTTCACTTAGTAGAATGGGCTCCAACTCTATCTAGGAGCTGGTGTTCTAGCACACAAGAGGTGCTAGAACACCATTGTTTTTGTGGTTGAGTAGAACTCCATGGTATACACATACTACATTTTATTAATCCACTTATGTATTGATGGGCACTTGGGATATTTCCACATCTTTGCAATTGTGAATTGTGCTGCTATAAACATTCAAGCGCAGATGTCTTTTTTATAGAATGTCTTTTTTTCCTTTGGGTAGATGCCCAGTATTGGAATTGTTGGATCAAATGGTCATTCTACTTGTAGTTCTTTGAGGTATCTCAATATAACTTTCCACAGAGGTTGCACTAGTCTGCAGTCCCACCAGTAGTGTATGAGTGTTCCCATTTCTCCACAACCACACCAACATTTACTGCTTTGGGACTTTTTGATAAAGGCCATTCTCACTGGACGTAAGTGATATCTCATTGTGGTTTTGATTTGCATTTCTCTGATGATTAGAGATATTGAGCATTTTTTCATATGTTTGTTGGCCATTAGTCTATCTTCTTTAGAAAACTTTCTATTCATGTCCTTTGTCCACTTTTTAATGAGGTTGTTTGACTTTTTCTTGCTGATTTTCCTGAGTTCTGTATAGATTCTAGTTATCAGCCCTTTATGTGATGTGTAGCTTGTGAATATTTTTCTCCCATTCTGTAGGTTGTCTGTATGCTCTGCAATAGTTTTCTTGGCTGTGCAGAAGCTTTTTAATTTGATCAGGTCTCATTTATTT
>VBSM01002217.1:814236-825023 GCA_008086735.1 Cheirogaleus medius
TAAGGATTCTTTTCCCTAGTGTATGTTTTTGTCTGCTTTTTCAAAGATTAGATGGCTGTATGAGGATGGTTTTATACCAGGATTCTTAGTTCTGTTCTATTGGTTTATGTCTCTGTTCTTGTGCCAGTCGCATGTGGTTTTAGTTACTATAGCTTTGTAGTATAGCTTGGGTCTGGTAAATTGGTGTTTCCAAATTTGTTCTTTTTCCTTAAGATTGCTTTTCCTATATGGGGTCTTCTCTGGTTCCATATGAAGCATACAATCATTTTTTCCAAATCTGTGCAAAATGATGTTGGTATTTTAATAGAGATTTCATTGACTCTGTAGATCACTTTGGGTAGTATAGTCATTTTAACAATGTTGATTCTGCTGACCCATGAACATGGTAAGGTTTTCCACCTGTTTACATCCTCTGCTATTTCCTTCCTCAGTGTTTTGTACTTCTTCCTGTAGAGGTCTTTTACCTCTTTAGTTAAATATATTCCTAGGTATTTTATTTTCTTTGTTGTTACTGTGAAGGATATTGAGTCTTTGATTTGGTTCTCAGTTTGACTGTTGTTGGTGTATAGGAATGCTACTGATTTGTACACATTGATTTTGTAACCTGAGACTTTGCTGAATTTGTCTAACAATTCCAGTAGTCTCATGGTGGAATCTTTTGGGTTTTCTAGATGTAAGATCATATTGTCAGCACAGAGCTATAGTTTGACCTCCTCTGCCCACATTTGGATGCCCTGATTTCCTTCTCTTGTCTGATTGATCTGGCTCAGACTTCCAGCACTATGTTGAATAGAAGCGGTGATAGAGGGCACCCTTGTCTGGTTCCAGTTCTAAGTGGGAATGCTTCAGTTTTTCCCCGTTCAGTATGATGTTGGCTGTGGGTTTACCATATATGACTTTATTATTTTTAGGTAAGTTCCATCTATGCCTATTTTATTAAGCATTCTTATCATAAAAGGGTGCTGAATTTTGTCGAATGCTTTTTCTGCGTCTATTGAGAGGATCATATGGTCTTTGTTTTTGCTTCTATTTGTGTGGTGAATTACATTTATAGATTTGTGTATGATTTTTGTATGTATTTGTGTATGTTATTTATAGATTTGTGTATCCCTGCAACTGTGGGATGAAGCTCACTTGATGGTGATTGATAATTTTTTTGATAAGCACCTGAATTCAGTGTGCTAGGATTTTATTGAGAATTATTGCATCCATATTCATAAGGGATATTTGTCTGTAGTTTTCTTTTTTTGTTGCATCTTTTCTTGATTTTGGTATTAGGGTGATGTTGGCTCTATAAAATGTGTTGGGGAGGATTCCTTCCTTCTCAATGTTGTGAAATAATTTCTGCAGGATAGGCACCAGTTCTTCTTTGTAGGTGTGGTAAAATTTGGGTGTAAAACTATCTGGTCCAGGAGTTTTCTTTTTAGGAGTGTTTTTTATTGCTAATTCAATTTCAGTACTTGATATTGGTCTGTTCAGGAATTCTGTTTCTTCCTGATTGATCCTAGTGAGGCTGTGTTTCTGAGAATTTGTCCATTGCCTCCACATTTTCAAGTTAAGTGCATAGAGGTTTTTATAGTATTCATAGATGATATTTTATATTTCTGTGGCATCAGTTGTAATTTCTCCTTTTTCATTCATGATGGAGTTTATTAGAGTCCTTTCTTTTCTGCTTCTGATTAATCTAGCAAGAGGCATGTCAATTTTGTTTATTTTTTCAAAGAATCAACTTTTTGTTTTATTATTCTCCCGTGTAGTTTTTTGTTATCAATTTCATTTAGTTCTACTCTGATCTTTGTTATTTCTTTTTTTCTGCTGGGTTTGGGGTTGGTTTGCTTGTCCTTTTCCAGTGCTTTGAGATGATTCATTAGATTGTTGATTTGTGATCTCTCTGTCTTTTGGATATAGGCATTTATGGATATAAACTTTTCTCTCAGGACTGCTTTAGCTGTGTTCCACAGATTTTGATAATTTGTGTCTCCTTTATCATTTAGTTCAAAGAATCTTTTGATTACCATCTTAATTTCCTCCTTAATCATTCAGCAGAAGGTTGTTTAGTTTTCATGACTTTGTGTAGAGATGAGAGTTTCCGGTGCAGTTGATTTCTACTTTATTCCACTGTGGTCTGACAAGATGCATGGCATAATTTCTATTTTTTAAAATTTTTGAGATATGTTTTGTGGCCTAGGATATAATCAATCTTAGAGAATGTCCCATGAGCTGAAGAGAAAACATATATTCCCTAGGTTTTGGGTAGAATGTCCCGTAAATGTCAGTCAGGACCATTTTGTTCTAGAGTTCTATTTAAGTTCATTGTTTGTTTGTTTATTTTCTGTTTGGAGGATCTGTCCTGTTCTGTCAGAGGGGTGTTGAAGTCTCCAGCTATTACGGTGTTGCTGTTTATCATTTTTTTAGATCAAATAAAAAAATTTGCTTTATGAATATGGATGTACCTGAGTTAAATGCATAAATATTTAGAGTTGTATGTCTTCTTGTTGAATTATACCCTTTGCCATTATATAGTGACCATCTTTGTCTTTTATTACTTTGTTGATTTGAAGACTAAGTTATCTGAAATCAGAACCACCACACCAGCTTTCTCTTGCCATCCGTTTGCACAAAATATTGTTTTTCGCCCCTTCACCTTGAGTGCGAATGCATCCTTGTGGGTTAGATGTGTTTCCTGAAGACAGCAGATACTTGGTTTGTGTACATTTATCCATTCAGCCAGCCTATGTCTCTTTAGCAGGCAGCTCAAGCCATTCACATTTATTGAGAGAATTGGTAAGTAGGGCAGATTTGTGTTCATCCTGTTGAACTTTGTTGTTTTGTTTTCTGTCTTGAGCCATTTTGGTATCTGGCCTTTGACCTTTTGATATTGGGTGATTTTATATTAGTGAGTGTTTATTGTGCTGATCCATGTGTAACACTGTTCTGAGTACTTCCTGGAGGGCAGGTCTTGCTTGGTGAATTCCCTCAGTCTTTGCTTGTCTGAGAAGGTCTTTATTTCTGCTTCATATATGAAACTTAGTTTTACAGGGTACAAGATTCTAGGCTGGGAATTATTCTGTTTGAGAAGAGTGAGAATGGAGCCCCAGTCTCTTCTGGCTTGTAAGGTCTCAGTTGAGAAGTCTGTAGTTAGTATGATGGGTTTTGGTTTGTGGGTTACCTGCTTCTTCCACCTTACAGCTCATAGGAGGGCCTCTTTTGCGGTTATTTTGTCAAGTATGATGACTGTGTCGTGATGTCTTCCTGTTTGCAATGAATCTCTCTTGAGCTTCTCTGCAAGCTGTACATGAAGCTCAGTGTCCTTTGAGCTACTTATACCTGGATATCTAGACTTTTTTTGCAAGGCCAGCGAAGTTTTTCTCTATTATATCCTCAAATACTTTTCAGACCCTTGTGTATTTTCTTCTCCACCCTCGTGGATGTCTGTAATTCCTATGTTAGACCTCTTAACATAATCCCACATTTCTTGTAAACTTTGCTCTTTTCTCTTGTTTCTCTGCTCTATCTCTGTGACTGACTTATTTAATTGAAAGGTGTTATCTTTGGTCCCTGAGATTCTTTTGTCTGTTTCATCTACCCTATTCTTGAGGATTCTACTGTGTTTTGTAATTCCTTGAATAAATTCTTCATTTCTAGAAGTTTTAAGTTTGATTCTTCATTTCTTTTTCTTTTTTCTTTCAGCATATTATGAGGGTACAAATGTTAGGGTTACGTATAATGCCTTTGCCCCCCCTCAAGTCAGAGCTTCAAGCGTGACCATCCCCCAGATGGTGCACATCTCACTCATTATGTATGTATATATCCATACCCTACTCCCCCTTCCCACCTGCCCAACACCCAATAAATGTTATTCCTATATGTCCACTTAGGTGTTGATCAGTTAATACCAATTTTCTGGTGAGTACATGTGGTGCTTATTTTCCCATTCTTGGGATACTTCACTTAATAGAATGGGTTCCAGCTCTATCCAGGAAAACACAAGAGGTGCTAGATCACTATGGTTTCTTAGAGCTGAATAGTACTCCATGGTAAACATATACCACATTTTGTTGATCCACTCATGTATTGATGGGCACTTGGGTTATTTCCACAACTTTGCAATTGTGAATTGTGCTGCTATAAACATTCGAGTGCAGGTATCTTTTTTGTAGAGTGCCATTTGTTCTTTTGGG
Source organism: Cheirogaleus medius (assembly GCA_008086735.1). NCBI lineage: Eukaryota > Metazoa > Chordata > Mammalia > Primates > Cheirogaleidae > Cheirogaleus > Cheirogaleus medius. The sequence continues at coordinate 818,418 of VBSM01002217.1, forward strand.
TAGATGTCCAGTAGTGGGATTGCTGGACCAAAGGTAGATCTACTTGTATCACTTCAAAGTATCTCCATATTGCTTTCCACAGAGGATGAACTAGTTTGCAGACCCACCAGCAGTGTAGGAGTGTTCCTATCTCTCTGCATCCACGCCAACATTTATTGTTTGGGGACTTTTTGATAAAGGCCATTCTTACTGGAGATAAGTGATATCTCATTGCAGTCTTAATTTGCATTTCTCTGATGATTAGAGATGTTGAGCATTTTTTCTTATGTTTCTTGGCTATTTTTCTGTCTTCTTTAGAAAAGTTTCTGTTCATGTCCTTTGCCTACTTTTTGATAAGGTTCTTTGATTTTTTTCTAGCTGATCTTCATCAGTTCCAAATAGATTCTAGTTATCAGCCCCTTAGCAGATGTGTAGCATGTGAAAATTTTCTCCCATTCTGTAGGTTGTCTATTTTCTCTCATGACTGTTTCTTTGGCTGTGCAGAAACTTTTTAGTTTGATGAGGTCCCATTTATTTATATTTCTTGATGCTGTGATTGCCTTTGGGGTCTTCTTCATAAATTCTTTGCCTAGGCCAATGTCTAGGACAGTATTTCCAATGTTTTCCTTTAGGATTCTAATAGTTTCATACCTTAGGTTTAAGTCTGTTACCCAGTGTGAGTTGATTTTTGTGAAAGGTGAAAGGTGTGGATTCTGTTTCAGTCTTCTACATGTGGCTATCCAGTTTTCCCAGCACCATTTATTGAATAAGCATTCTTTTCCCCAGTGTATGTTTTTCTCTGCTTTGTTGAAGATTAGATGGCTATATGAGGATGGTTTTATATCTGGATTCTCAATTCTGTTCCACTGGTCAATGTCCCTGTTTTTTTGCCAATACCAAGCTGATTTAATACTACAGCTTTGTAGTATTGTTTGAAATCTGGCATATTGATACCTTCCATTTTGTTTTTATTGCCTAGAATTGCTTTTGATATACAGGGTCTTCTCTGCTTTCATACAAAGTGTAAAATTATTTTTTCTATATCTGTGAAAAATGATGTTAGGATTTTAATAGGGATTGCACTGTATCTGTAGATTTGTTTGGGTAGTATAGACATTTTAACAATGTTGATTGTGCCGACCCATGAGCGTGGTATGCATTTCTATCTGTTAACATCGTCTGCTATTTCCTTCCTCAGTGTTTCATAGTTCTTCCTGTAGAGGTCTTTTACCTCCTTAGTTAAGTATATTCCTAGGTACTTTATTTTCTTTGTTGCTGTTTTGCAGGGTATTTAGTCTATGATTTGGTTCTCAATTTGACTGTTATTGTTGTATAGGAATGCCTCTGATTTGTGTGTATTGATTTTGTATCCTAAGACTTTACTAAATTCACTTATCAATTCCAAGAGTCTCTTGATTGAAGCCTTGGGATTTTCTAAATATAATATCATATCATCAGCAAAGACTGAGAGTTTGATGTCTTCTGTCCCTATTTGGATGCCTTTAATTCCACTTTTATGTCTGATTGCTATAGCCAGGACTTCAGGCACTATGTTGAATAGAAGTGGAGATAGTGGGCAACCTTTCTTGGTTCCAGTTCTAAGTGGGAATGCTTTCAATTTTTCCCCATTCAGTTTGATGTTGGCTGTGGGTCTCTCATATGTGGCTTGTATCATTTTTAGGTAAGCCCCTTCTATGCCTATTTTCTTAAGTGTTCTTATCATAAAAGGGTGTTGAATTTTGTTGAATGCTTTTTTTGCATCTATTAAAAGGATCATATGGTCTTTGTTTTTGCTTCTGTTTATGTGGTGAATTACATTTACAGATTTGTGTATGTTGAACCATCCCTGCATCCCTGGGATGAAGTCCACTTGGCCATGATGAATTATTTTTTTGATGAACATCTGGATTCGGTTAGCTAGGATTTTGTTGAGAATTTTTGCATCTATATTCATAAGTGATATTGGTCTGTAGTATTCTTTCTTTGTTGCTTACTTTCCTGGTTTTGGTATCAGTGTGATGTAAGCTTGATAAATGAATTGGAAAGGATTCTGTCCTTCTCAATGTTGATGAATAATTTCTGCAGGATAGGCACCGTTTCTTCTTTGTACATGTGGTCACATTGGGGTGGGAAACCATCTGGTCTGGGACTTTTCTTTTTAGGAAGGTTTTTAATTGCTGTTTCTATTTCAGCTCTTGATATTGGTCTATTCAGGAATTCTATTTCTTCCTGGTTGAGCCTAGGGAGGCTGTGTGTTTCTAGAAATTTGTACATTTCCTCCTGATTTTCCAGTTTGTGTGCATAAAGGTTTTTGTAATATTCGTAGATTATATCTTGTATCTCTGTGGCATCAGTTCTAATATCTCCTTTTTTGTTCCTGATGGAGCTTATTAGAGATTCCTCTTTTCTGCTTTTCATTAGTCTAGCCAAAAGCATGACAATTTTGTTTATTTTTTTTGAAGAACAAACTTTTTGTTTTATTAATGTTTGGTATAGTTTCCCTGTTGTCAATTTCATTTAGTTCTGATTTGATCTTATTAACTTCACTTCTTCTGCTGGGTTTGGGGTTGGTCTGTTCTTCTTTTTCCAGCTCTTTGAGTCGATTCCTTAGATTGTCTATTTGTGATTTTTATGACTTTTGGATATAGGCATTTATGGAAATAAACTTTCCTCTCAGTACTGATTTAGCTGTGTCCCACAGGATTTGATAACTCGTGTCTCCATTGTCATTAAGTTCAAAGAATTTTTTGATTTCCATCTTGTTTTCCTCATTTATGAATAATCATTTACAGAAGGTTGTTTAATTTCCACATTTTTGTGTAGAAATGTGAGTTTCTGTTATGGTTGATTTCTACTTTTATTCCACTGTGATCTGAGAAGACACATCATATAATTTCTATTTTTTAAAATTTTTTGAGACTTGCTTTGTGTCCCTAGGATATGGTCAATCTTAGAGAATGTCCCATGAGCTGATAAGAAGAACGTATATTCAGTGGATTTGGGGTAGAATGTCCTGTAAATGTCAGTGAGGCCAAAATCTTCCAGAGTTTTGTTTAAGTCCATTATTTCTTTATTATTTTCTGTTTGGAGGATCTGTCCTGTGCAGACAATGGGGTGTTGAAATCTCCGGCTATTATGGAGTTGCTGTTTATCAATTTGCTTAGATCAAGTAAGGTTTGCTTTATGAATCTGGGTGCACCTAAGTTGGGTGCATATATATTTAAAATTGTTATGTCTTCTTGTTGAACTGTACCCTTCACCATTATATAATGACCCTCTTTGTCATTCACTACTTTTGTGGGTTTAAAAACTAAGTTATCTGAAATCAGAACTGTGATGACAGCCTTCTTTTGGCTTCCGGTTGCTTGAAATATTGATCTCAACCCCTTTACTTTTAGTCTATATGCATCCTTGCCAGTTAGGTGTGTTTCCTGAAGACAGCAGATACTTAGCTTGTATTTTTTTATTCATTCGGCCAGCCTATGTCTTTTGAGTGGGGAGTTTAAGCCATTCACATTTATTGAGAGAACTGATAAGTGAGGCAGATTTCTGTTCATTCTGTTGGGTTGGACATTGTTGCTTTGTTTTCTCTCTTGAGCCATTGTGTTATCTGGCCTTTAATCTTTAGCTTTTGAGTGGATTTACATTAGTGAGCATTTATTATGCTGATCCATGTGTAATATTGTTTTGAGTACTTCTTGTAGGGCTGGTCTTGTCTTGGTGAATTCCCTCAGTCGTTGCCTATCTGAGAATGTCTTTATTTCTCCTCCATATACAAAACTTAGTTTTGCAGGGTACAAGATTCTAGGCTGATCATTATTAAGTTTCAGAAGAGTGAGAATGGGGGCCCAGTCTCACCTTGCTTGTAAGGTTTCAGTTGAGAAGTCTGGCGTTACTTGAATTGGCTTTCCTTTGTATGTAACTTGCTTCTTTCACCTTATAGCTTGTAGAAGGGTCTCTTTTGTTGATATTTTGTTCAGTCTGATGACTACATATCATGGTTTCTTCCTGTTTGCATTGTATCTCCCAGGGGTCCTTTGAGCTTCTTGTTTTCGGATATCTAGGTTTTTAGCAAGGCCTGGGAAATTTTCCTCAATTATGTCTTCAAATAGCTTATCCAACCCTTGCGTTTTTTTCTTATCCCCTTCCGGAATCCATAACAACATCAGGTTAGGTTTCTTCATATAATTCCATAATTTTTGTAAGCTTTGCTCTTGTCTCTTATTTGTCTGCTCTATCTCTGTGACTAATTTATTTGACTTAAAGGTGTTATCTTCAATCTCTGAGATTCTTTCTTCTGTTTGGTCTACACTGTTTTCAAGGCTTTCCTCTGTTTTGTAGTTCCCTGAATAGATTCTTCATTTCTAGGAGTTCAATTTGATTTTGCTTTAATATTTCTATTTCTTTAGTGAAATTTTCTTCCAAGTCCTGGATTTTTTTGTGGTTTCTTTGTGTTGGGTATCCATTTTCTCTTGCATATCATTGAGTTTTCTTTTCATCCATGTTTTAACTTCTTGTGTCATTTTAATGTTCTCAGTTTGGTTGATATCCATTGCTAGAGAGCTGGTGTTCCCTTTTGGGGTGTCCTTTCACTTTGAGTTGTCATACTTCCAGAGTTCTTTTGCTCGTTCCTTCCCATCAGGAGCATCTGTTGCTTCTTACCTTTAGATTTTTGTTTAGATAATGACTTGCCCCAGTTTAGTCTCTGAGCCAGTAGATAATGTTTGTGGGTGAGAATTGACACACAAACTGACTCATTGTGATGAGTCAGTAATGCTGTAAAAGGTCATGCAAATTGACCTCCCTGTCAGTAGGTGGCACTTGCTGGGAGAAGCAAACTGCAGTGTTGTTTTTGGGTCCTGTAATCAGCTCTAGTTCCTCTGGAGAGACACTCTAGTGCCTCATTTGGTGGGTGGGGCCCTGGGACTTCCAGGTGTGTCCTTATTCTCTGCCTCAGTGAGGGCAGGTGGGGGAGTGAGGCTGGGCAGGGCTGGATTGGGTGAGCTTGTCCTGAAGCTACACAAATGCTGTTAGCAGGGTTCAAATGTCTGTTCCCTGCTTCTGTGCAAAGCTTCCAGGGAGGGGCTGAAATGGCCCCACTCGGCCAAAAAGGCTGTGTGTGGAGGTGGAGCTGTCTGAGACCTGCAGTCTGGAGCAGGCCTTGCTCTTTTCCACCCTTCCCTATTCCAAAGTTTCTTTTGGGCCTCTGACAGGCAGGAACTGACAGTCAGGAACTCCAGCCAATGGATCTCCCTGGCTGTGATGTGAGCCTAATGGTTCCCTTCCCAGGATCACAGCCTGGCTGGGAGCATGGCCCTCCTATGGGAGGAGGGTTTCCCCTCAAGCACACTACTGCAAGGACCCACTCTGATCTGCCCCTAAAGGCACACACCCCTCAGTAGACTAATTCATACATATCCCTTCTGTGCCCCTGCCAATGCGATGGAGACCTCGGTGTATGGGGTCTGGCCATCAAACCTGTCCCCTGGGCCTAGAGATCAATCTCTGATGCTGCCAGGAAGAGGATTGCTGGTTTCAAGTCACCCACAAGGCGCCCAAGCTGGAACCATGTCTCTCCACCCCGGGGTTTGCCCTGTTCTGCTGGTCTCCACACAAGCAGCACCTGGGAGGGCTGGCAGGTAGGGTGCTCACAGTCTGAGTACCCCTTAGTCCGCTGCATGGCCCCAAAAGGAAAGGTCACATTCCCTGCATATGCCTCCAGTGGTGGCTAAATTGTCTCTCTCAGCAGCACCAGCCATGGGTAGGGAAGGGGAACGGGAGAATGAAGTAATAAGGCACCTGCCAATTGGCTTGGGTCTGCAGGGTGGGAGGTGCCCCGAGGGAGCTGGGAGCCTGGTGCTCTCTCTGCAAGATGCTCACTGCTCACCGTGGCAGCCATCTCTGGGCTGGTGTTGGCATGTCTCTCCAGCAGCTGAGGAGCCCACCGGCAGTCCAAGATGCAAGGGAGGGGAAGTTTAAGTGCTCCTCCTGCCCTTGTCACTGGTCTCCAAGCTTCTCGGGGTTTAGACCCTGCCCCTGACTTTCTCCTTCCAGTTCTGCTCTGCAACCTCCTCCCGTGGAGTCTCCTGTAGGTTCAGGCACCCTTCCTTCTGACTCTTATCCAATCTATGTTTGTCTGCCTGTTTGTATTTTTCACTTTCATCTAAAATCTTTCTTTTTTGTACAGATACTCGGGCTGGCAGTTTTTCTCGTCCACCTTCTTCTCTTCTCTCTCTTTGTTTTCTACATTCACCTTTTAAAAATCATCAAAACTACCAGTCTTTACCTTTGAACTTTTTTCTTTGATAATATGCTTTAAAAGTCTTCAAGAATTAGAAATATTTTGTTATGCTTATCTATATTCTTATCCTTATGTGATCTATCTTTTCCCCTTTCAATTTCTGATCTATCTAAAATTCATCTGCATGAGTATTCTAAGGTAAAAATCAAATTTTAGTTTTTCTATATTGTTAGATGATTATCTTTGTATAATTGGTCAATTCATATATCCCCTGGTGATTGACAATGACATCTTTTTTTTATGAGATAATTTTATTTCATTTTATTTATTTATTTTTTAATTTCAGCATATTATAGGGGTACAAATATTATGGTTATGTATATTGC
>VBSM01002217.1:825123-858113 GCA_008086735.1 Cheirogaleus medius
CCTGCCGCGCGGTCGGGTCTGTGCACAGGGAGGGGCCCCGAGGGAGTTGGGAGCTTGGTGCCACGTCCGCTACAGGCTCACCGCTCGCTGGCGGCGGCGTCTCTGGACTGGTGTCCGCAGGTCTCTCCAACCGCTGGGGAGCCCGCCAGCAGTCCGAGATGCAAGGGAGGGGCAGTTAACCGCTCCACCTACCCTTGCCGCTGGTCTCCAAGCCGCTGGCTCGGGAGGTCTCTTCTCCCAATTCTCCTCCACAACCTCCTCCCATGGAGTCTCCCGTAGTCTCTGGTGCCCCTCCGTCCGACCCCCGTCCGATGTATGGTCATCTGCTTGCTTCTCTTCTAATTGACATCTTTATAATTTATAATAATCCATTATGTTTTTGGGTCTTGTTTCACTGTCCTACCTATTCCCTTGCCAGTGGCGCAGAGTTCCAATTTTCATAGCTTTGTTCTGGGTTCTGATGTTACATATGCATCATGCTCATTCCAAGAATCCCTACCTATTATTTTCATATATACTCCTCTCACAGCCTCCAATCTGGCTTTGTCTCACTTTTACTTGATGACTAGGCATCTTGAATATAAAATGCCAGTCACATCCAATATGCACAAAATGTTGGAAGAACTCCATTCACTGTGACAATGACGATTGCCCACATGAATTTCCAAAATGCCACCTAGGGGGTCCCATTTGAGATGACTTAGTTTAAACATCATTTAATTAAGAAATTTCATTAAAAACTGTGGGGTAAGTCCTTCTGTTACATGTGCCAGAGCACATTTGAACTGTCTTTTTAAAACAGTTAAAAGTTTAAAGCACCTTAGACCTTAGACCTGGAGCTGAACCTAAGCATGGGCATAGATGTTCGCCATGAAACCTGGACCTGAGATTTCCTAGTTTATTGACCTGAACCTTGAAACTTTGACTTGCACTTTTCACTTGGACGTTGACATGGGTACTAGACGTGGACTTAGACTTTGGACCTGGATGTTGGACTCTGTACCACAATTTGATCTAATTGGAGATCTAAAATTTACTAAAAATATTATATAATAAAAAGATAAAAGGGGGGCTGATTGGTTTTTGTGTCTCTTCAGCATAGGTTCTAAATTAACTTTAACCTCCACTGCAGTGGTCCAATTGGTAAACCTTCATGGCTTTAATCTACATTGGAGTTGAAATTACTGTTACACTCAGAGATCTCATACAATTTAAATAATTTGTTCTATGCTTGAGGACCTCACTAAGTTTAAATAAGATATGCCTGTACTTTTAGAGGAACTGCAAACATGAACTTGAAGAAACATAGGTATACCTACCCTGAACAATTGAAACTATTGCCTTGTGTCCGAATTCCCCATGGTCACAGTTCCAGTTGTCTTAAGATATCTCATAGTGAGTATGAACTCTTTGACCCAATGAACAATAAATTAAAATTAAATTAAGTCTTTGGCACTTATATTTTGCTTGACAAAATGTGAGCCTGTGGACTTTCCCCCACACATCTTAATTGTTAACACAGACCCTAATAAATTAAGTTAGGACCTTCAAGGATCAAAACTCACTGTCTAAGTCCTATTTGGGCCCAATTTAGCCTGTTCTTAAACTTAGAAAAAAATGAATGGTGACTCACAATAAATTATTTAATGCCATTAATTATTGAATGCATCTCTTTAGTATCCCCATACCCTGTGTTGTCGAGATCACTGGCTTTATCCAATCAGCAACTGGTAAATACTTACAGTAATAGATTTTGCTAGTTTGTTCTGTTATATGCCTATTTCAACAGGTACCAAATGGAACAGTATGCTTTCACTTCAAGGGGACAGAATGCACCGTCACCTGGCAGCCCATGAGGTGTGTCAACAGCCCAACCAGCACACAGCCTTTGCAGGAAAGAGCTCAACTCCAGCCATCTCTCTCTAGGAGCACAGGTGTGACATTGTATGGGACACTCTTCTCCTAGGAGATTCATTCAACACACTTGTTCAGGACATACACATATTCACAAAGGAGCTCACAAAGAGAGATGTCCCACACATGGCACAAGGCCACATTAGTGAACTTTTGGGACATTATTTGGTTAGTTGAGGGCCACTTCAGCCCTGACACTTTAAGAAACAACTATGGACCCTGTCAGTCCCCACGGTGTTAGAACAGTTTGGCATCTTTTAGGCTTTTGGGGGTTTTGGAGGCAACATATTCCTTGTTTACAATTTTACTTAAGACCATTTATTCTGATGTTTGCTAACTGGCCCACTTTGAATGAGGCCTTCTACCACAAAAGGCTCTAGAATCTGGCCAAATGGTAGTATAACAGGCACTCCCATTAGTGACCCCAGAGACTCCTTTGTTCTAGAGCTTTCAGTAATCTCCTTTTCTGCCTTCTGGAGTCTGCAGACCACCAGGGAAGGCCATAAATTGCTCATGGGCTCTGCCCTCCCGGGCCCCTGCCACACACCACACATTGCTGGCTGCATATGGGTCCCTCTGGAGCTGGAGCCTCTCGCCTGCGTGTCTCTCTCCACACGACGCCTTGGGTCATGGAGACAGCACGCTGCGGGCACCGAATGTCCGCTGACACCTCGCTAAAATAAAAACACCTGTTTTATTTCTCTTTTAGGATAAAGCAAGACCTAGGCCATCTGGCAGGAGAAAGTGGCTTCCCCTTGTCCTCACTCCTTTGCCATATGGCACTGGAGGAAATCACCTCTCTCCTGGACTCATTTGTCACCTGGAGACCCTGAGTAAGCAAGGGGAGCTAATGGCTCAAGGGGCAGCACTGCCGACTTGGCACATGCGGGCGCCTGCTAGAGAGTGCTGGCCGCCCCTCGCTCAGTGTCTCGGACAAACGGGACGGAAGGTTCCACTCAGTTGGCTGAGCTTGAGGAGTCACCTTGGCACTGAGGCCTGCCCCACAGCCAGCCCTGCTTGCACATTTTTATAGGCCTGTGGGCTCCATCTGTGCCTGGCCGTCGGGTCCAGCCAACGGCAACAACTCCTTCCCTAAGAACACAGTTCTGGGGGTAAAGAACTCTTAGAGTTTCTTGCCTCACACCTGTCCAAAATGTAGACCGAGGTCACACATGTCTCAGCACAGAGCACTCTGCAGTCATGTGCTCCTTATCCCCTTCACAGTTGGAGGTATTATTGATAGTGACCAAGACTCTCATTTCACTTCTAAAAATATGCAATGTTGGGTTCTTGAACATGACATTCAATGGGAATTTTATCTCCCTTACTGAACTCAAGCTATGGGCCTCATAAAACATCTTAATGGCTTACTTAAACAAGTTTAAATTCAATTATGTGAAATATGACATATTTCAGCCATTAGTCATTTATCAGGGGTGAATTGCAGTAAAGAGTCTAACTCCGTTTTTAATGTTTGACTACTGGCAGCTTTCAAGCCATTCCTCTCTCTGCCCTTACCCACAGCGTGGAAGGTTATTAGGAAAGCCCAGGAGCTCCTGCCCCTGGCACGGGCAGAGTGCTCAAACCATGTAAGCCCTACCCGGCTCTCAGCCTGGCCCTGTCCTAACACAGTGAAACCCCAAGTGGCTTGCCCTCCCTTGCTCTCCCAGCCTCTCTGAGACTACCCAGGGTGCCTTTGTTGCCATCCCCAGAAAGCCTCAGTATGTAAGAAACCTTTTATATCCTTTTGGTGACTGTGTGGCATTATCAGTGTTGATATCTGAACCAAAATTGATACTGTGCTCACTCAAGGAAACCACAAGATAAGGTGCAAACTCCGATCATAATTAAAGCACAGCACCAGGGTCCACAAACCAGAACCAATTTTAACCCCAAATTCTGAACAAATCCAGGTCCAAGGTCCACTTTCCATTTCAGGCTCAGGTTCAAGTCCAGGGTATACGATCATGTTCCAAGTATGAAATTTGATGTCTAGGTCCAAAAGTTCAGATCCAAGGCCCCAAACCCAATTCTGAAGTTCAGGTCCAGGTCCAATTTTCATGCCTAAGGTCAGGTTTGATGTATGGATCAGAGCAAGGTCCAAGATCTAGCTTCAGGATCCAGGTTGTAGTCCAATTTCCAGGTCTACATCAAAGATCCAGGTTTGAGGTTTGCACCCATGGTTCTGGTACAAGGTCCAATCTCCACTTCTGAGGTCTAGGTCAGGCACATGGTTGAAGGTCCAGGTCCAACATCCATGAGAAAAGTTGGTCTAGGTGTGGATCTAATGCCAAAGCTAAAGTCCTCGTCAGAGATGCGAGAGCCCCGTCTAGTACCCAGCACAAAGTCCACATCCAGTTCAGAAGTTCAGACTCTAGAGCAAAAGTTCTGGCCTAAGAGCCATGTCCAAGGTACAGTTCCCACACCAAGTTACATGTACAAGGTCAGGTCCAATGAACTGAAAAAATCTGGTTACAACACCAGGTCTAATGTCCACATTCATTCACTACCTTTCTACTCATTATCTACATCTTGCTCTGAGCCCACTCAAAAGCTATCCTGTTTATCCTGCAAACTCACTACCTAACCACTCCACACCCACTAATTACCTACCCTCCTACCCCATTCCCTTTAATTACTTACTGGAGGGCTAGAACGTTAGAGATAGTTACCCCCTAAACACACACACACACACACACACACACACTGATTATGTACCTCATCCCAGACATACTCATTACCTCCTTGTGCCCCATTCCCACCTATTAACCACCCCTTCCCCACACGGCCCCTGCCCACATCACTCGCTGCCTCTCCACCTCACACCCACACAAATTATTAATAGTAAACCAGTAATTTCATGTTAAAAATTATTTATTATTAAAAAATATCTTTTTGTCATGTGATGAACTAGGTTAAAAACAAATAATTGACAAAAATACATTTAAATGATGGGTTATATTATGGATTGCTCTGTCCTATGACATATTGTTGAAGTGTGTTATTAAGAATTATTCAGAGGCATGATATCAATTAGTGGGGAGTGAAATAGCCAGGTGTGGTGGCTCATGCTATAATCCCAGCACTTTGGGAGGCTGTGGCAGGAGGATCACTTGAGGCCAGGAGTTTGAGACCAGCCTGAGCAACATGGTGAGACCTAGTTTCTACAAAAAAAAAAAGAAAGAATTTTTTTTAAAAATGAGGAGGGTATAAGAACCCAGGCAGTCTTTCTCCGTTGTCCCAGGAACTGAAGTTGTTTCAAAGCAAAATAGCTTGACCCAGACATTAAAAATGGACTTTCCTTTATGACCTTTCCCTGGCTACCTCAGAATAACTTTGCTGAGATCTCATTCACTTGTTTCTTGAAGGCTCTTTTGGACCATAGTAAATAAAATTTAGACAAGTTTTGGTTGAGAAAATCTGAACTATTAGACTACAGTTTATTGGGACCGTTGTCTCCAGTGAAACTCCTCCTCTTCAGCAATCACTCTTCCTCACAGATTGTGCAATGGAGTTGGTGGAAAGGCTTTCTTTGGACATCAGTCATATAAAAATGTTCGTCTTTGAAAGGGCTTCAAGTCATTGTATTCCTGACTCCCATGCAGCTGCTTCTCTGCAGGAAATAATGTGAATACAATCTTTCAGGTTTGATAAACCTTTGATTTTATTTACAGAACCTAGAACTTAGAGCTTCCACTGATAGAATCACAATGTAGAGGAAGGGGTCCTAAGTCCCTCACACATATCAATGGATTTTACAAAATTAGTTTTATTTAAAATATGTAGTCATTATTTAACTAAGAAAAAAAGAGAGAAGACCCAAATAAATATAATCAGAAATGAAAAAGGAGACATCACATCTGATATTGCAGAAATCCAAACAATCATTAGAGACTGCTGTGAACAACTACATGCTGATAAATTGGAAAACCTAGAATAAATGGGTAAATCCCTACACACATACAACCTCCAAGATTGAACCAAGAAGAAATCCAAAACCTGAATAAACCAATAACAAGTAACGAGATAGAAGCAGCAACAAAAAGTCTCTCATCAAAGAAAAGCCCAGAACCTGATGGAGTCACTGCTGAATTCTACTGAGCATTCATAGAAGCATTAGTACCAATCCTACTTAAACTATTCAAAAAAATCAAGACAGAGGGAATGCTTCCAAATCATTCTACGAGGCCTATGATACCCTGATACCAAAACCGGATAAAGACACAATAAAGAAAGAAAACTATAGGCCAGTATCACTGATGAACATAGATGCAAAATCCTCAACAGAATACTATCAAACTGAATTCAACAATTCATTAAAAAGATTATTCACCATTATCAAGTGGGATTCATCCCAGGGATGCATGGATTTTTCAACATACACAAATCAATCAATGTGATACATCATAAAAAGAGAACAAAGGACAAAAACTATATGATTATTTCAATTGATACTGAAAAAACATTCAACAAAATTTAACATCCCTTCATGATAAAAACTCTCAAAAAACTGAGTAGAGAAGGAATTCACTTTAACCTGATAAAAGCCATATATAATACACCCATAGCTAGTAACATACTGAATGAGGAAAAACTGAAAGCCTTTCCTCTAAGATCTGGAACAAGGCAAGGATGCCCACTTTCACCACTGTTAGTTAACATAGTACTGCAAGTTCTAGTTAGAACAATCAAACATGAGAAAGAAATAAAGGGCATCCAAATTGGAGAGGAAGAAGTCAAATTATTCTTGTTTGCAGATGATATAATATCTAGAGAAACCTAATGACTCCCCCCCAAAAACTATTAAAACTGATAAACAAATTCAGTAAAGTTTCAGGATACAAAATCAACATACAAAAATCAGTAGCATTTCTGTATGCCAATAGTAAACAATCTGAAAAAGAAACCAAGACAGTAATTCCACTTATAGTAGCTACAAATAAAATAAAATACCTAGGAATAAACTTAACCAAAGAAGTGAAAGCTTTCTATAATGAAAACTATAAAACGTTGATGAAAGAAATTGAAGAAGACACAAAAAATGGAAAAATATTCCATGCCCGTGGATTGGAAGAATCAATATTTTTAAAATGTCCAAACTACCCAAAGTAATTTACAGATGCAATGCAACCCCCAACAAAATATCAACTTATAAACTTATAAGGAACCACTTATATAAACTTATATGGAACCACAAAAGACCCAGAATAGCCAAAGCCATCCTGAGCAAAAAGAACAAAACTAGAGGAATTACATTACTTGACTTGAAATTATACCGTGTGTAGTAACCAAATTATACAGAGCTGTAGTAACCAAAATAACTTGGTGCTGGCATAAAAACAGACACATAGACCAATGGAACAGAATAAAGAACCCAGAAATAAATCCACACACATCTATAGTGAACTTATCTTTGACAAAGGTGCCAAGAGCACACAGTGGTGAAAGGACAGTCTCTTCAATAAATGGTGCTGGGAAACTGGATATCCATGGGCAGAATAATGAAACTAGACCCTTACCTCTCACCATATACAAAAATCAAATCAAAATGGATTAAAGATTCAAATCTAAGACCTGAAACTACTAAAAGGAAACATTGGGGAAATGCTTCAGGACATTGGTCTGGGGGTCTGGGCAAGGATTTCTTGAGTAATACCCCAAAGCACAGGAAACCAAATCAAAATTAGACACATGGGACCACATCAAGCTAAAAAGCTTCTCCACAGCAAAGGAAACAACCAACAAAGAGAAGAGACAATCCACAGAATGGGACAAAATATTTGCAAATTCCCATTTGACAAGGGACTAATAACTAGAATATATAAGGAGCTCCAACACCTCAATAGGAAAAAGTCAAATAATCTGATTAAAAAATAGGCAAAGAATCTGAAGAGACATTTCTCAAAGAAGACATACAAATGGCCAATGGGTATATGAAAAATGCTCAACATCATTAATCATCAGAGACATGCAAATCAAAACTACAGTGACATATCATCTCACCCCAGTTAAAATGTTTTTTTTTATCAAAAAGACAGGCAGTAACAAATGCTGGAAAGGATGTGAAGAAGGAGGAACTGTACACTGTTGCTGGGAATGTAAATTAGTGCAACCACTATGGAGAACAGTATGGAGGTTCCTCAAAAAACTGAAAATAGAACTCCCCTAGGGCCCAGCAATCCCACTGCTGGGTATATAGCCAAAGGAGAGGAATTCAGTATACCAAAAAGATAACTACACTCCCATGTTCATTGCAGCACTATTTACAATAACCAAGATTTGGAATCAACCTAAGTGTCAATCAATGGATGGATGGATGAAGAAATCATGGTACATATACACAATGAAATATTATATAGCCACAAAAAGAATGACATCCTGTCATTTGCAACTACGTGGATCGAAGTGGAGAATATTACATTAAGTGAAATAATCCAAGCACAGAAAGAATAATCTTGCATGTTCTCACTCATATGTGGGAACTAAATATTAAAAAACAATTGATCTCATGGAGACAGAGAGTAGAATGATGGTGACCAGAGGCTGGGAAGGGCAGTGGGGCAGAGGGGATAAAGTGGGCATGGTTAGTGGGTACAAAAATATTGTTAGATAGTTAGAATGAACAATATTTGATAACACAACTAACTGACTATAATCAACAATAAGTTAGGGTATACATTAAAATAACTAAAAGAGTGGAACTGGAATGTTCCTAACACAAAGAAATGATAAATGCCAGAGGTGATGGATACCCCAATTACCTTGATTTGGTTAATTCATGGTGTATGCCTGTATAAGACTATCACATGTACCCTATAAAGATATACAATTATTATTACCCATGAACATTTTTTTAAAAGATATAGTCATTTCCAGAGATTTACCAGAGAAAATTCTAACATTAAGTGATGTATATCACAGAATGTAAAATAAAAGCTGAAATATTCTTTTCAAGTTAAGGGGAATTGGTTTTCTTTGTAAGTGTTCCAAATAACATGGCATAAGCCCTGAGATTTGACAGAATAGATCAGAGTCGATACTTTCTCCTGCACCTGTTTGTGTCTCTTTATGTGTCCAGTAGTTTTGTAATTCAGTGACTCACTCGTCTGTTTGGGATTCATTCACAACACACCTGCTCCGAAGTTTCATCTTAGAGTTTCAATGAGCATTGTCACTCCAGGTGTTTCCCAGAGCTCCTCAGAGACTCATCTGCCTACTAAGCACTGATTGAAAACTAAAAATATGAACTTTTCATTTTCTTGAATAGTGATATTGCAAGAAAACTATAGCACACAATTTCACATTGCTTGTAATTATTTTTGGTCTACCATTTATAGAGAACACACAGTTATGCAAATTTTTGAAAATACATGCTTTCAAACCTCATGAATTTCTTGTATTATTTAAAATGATTATTGAAGTAATATTTTTCATTGACAAGGCGCTAAGATAACAAAGAGTATATAAAATGTTATAGCTACCCTAGAAAATGAGAAATTATTTACTTGGGTATAGGGTGACGAACTGTCCCAGTTTCCCAGGGATCAAGGGTTTTGCTGGGATCTTGTATTTTCAGCGTTAAAATCAGATGGTTGGCTTCCTCTGCTATGTGTTCTTCTCCACCCTGTCCCTGCCCCTGCCTCCCAGGCATTGTCATGATGAAACTAGTTCTCAAATCAGTGCTGACCAAAGCAGAAACCAAATCATGGTCCTCAACCCAGCCCTTAGTGTCATCTGAACCTAAGTGTTGTTGACATAGACCTCCTGTGTATGTGCTGGCTTTGCTCTGCACATCTGCATAACATTTGTCATAGCAGTGTTCAATTTTTTCTTACCTAATTTGTCTAATAATTAAAGTATATTCTAATTTGATTCTAACCTTTATGACTGGACTTAAATTTTGGTTTACCTGCTTAATGATCCAGTTCCCTGCTGAAAGTGAAATAAAATCTGTACACCATCTAGCTTGCTTAGAACCTAAGGCTCTGCACAATTCCACCAAGAGTTATGCCAAGCAGAGCTCTATGTGTCCTCCCTGGATGCCTCCGCTGCCAGCTAAGGCTATGGTCTTGCTGTGGCCTCACCAGTTCCGGAAGCCAAGATGACTGTTTCTGTGTATCCCCCAACAATTAGTTCTGACTCCTCGAAATCGTCCTTCCACCCAGCTTGCCTAATGGAATCTCTTCCTCTGCTACTTCAGTGGCTCTCAGACTTTCACTGAGTGTGTGGAAGAGTCTCCTGGTGAGCTTTGTTGTTTTAGACACTGGGTCTCCTCACGTTGCCCAGGCTGGTCAGGTGATCCTCCCACCTCAGCCTCCCAACACTGGATCATTTGATTTTGTATCTCTATGCTGAAAACCTGGCCTCCCATGTCATTAGCTAAATTACTTATTTCCTTACTCTACAATACATCCATATGTATATCTATGTAATTGTTTTTGAAATAAGAATACTGATACCGTTACCAAAAATAAACTGCATGGATTTTTTTCAGCTTTATTGAGGTATAATTGACAAAACTTGTATACATTTAAGGTATACAACCTGACAATTTGACATATGCATACATTGTGAAATGATGACCACATCAAGCCAACTGACACATAGTCCTCGCATAGTTACTATTTTTATTTCTGTGGCGAGAACACTTAAGATCTACTGTCTCAGCAATTTTCAGGTACACAATATGGTATTGCTAACTATAGTCACCTTGCTGTGCATTAGACCCCCAGAACTTATTAATCTTTTAACTGAAAGTTTGTACCCTTTAACTGACATCTCATTTTGCCACCCTGTTTTTTGGGTTCTGTCCCCAGAGATTTTGGTTCAACAGGACACGGAAGGGCCCATGAATTTGTACTTCTAATAAGCTCACAGATAAAAACTGGCGCTCCTGCTCCAGGAACACGCTTTGAGAACCAGTGCTCTGAATCAGACACTGCCTAGAGGGAAGACCTCCCTGGTTGTTTCTCTTCCAAACTTTGCCAAGCCCAGTTGTGACTTCCATTTCTTCTGACCTGCTCGTCCGGGCTGTGGAGACGCCGGCACACCAGTAGCTCACGCAGCCGGAGCAGCGCAGGCGCTGACCTCGCCTGCTACACGGCCCTTCACGTCACCTACCACAGAGCCTGTTTCAAATGTTTACGGTTAGTTCTCTTTCAAAAGAGGGATACACATTCATCAGATTAAGTTGGAGGCTGAAATAGATTTCAATGCATTCAACGCTTTTCTCAATGCATTGTTACCTAGCAGTGTGAGCCACGAAAAACAGAGATGCCCCGGTAGCTCCCGTCTCTGAGGCTCCTCTTGACTGCCTTAGTGGATCGAGTTTGAATTTAATAAAATGGATATAAATAAGTCTCCTGAAGTGTTTTTTATTTCTCCACTCAATTTGAAGTGTCAGAGTATGTATAAGATAGAGAAAAAATAAAGTCAAGCTAATATTATGGAGTGCAGGCATGTGTTACTAAAAAATCTCATATTATTTTATTGGTAATACTGTCAGCTACCAGGAATTTTAGCCAGAATCTTGTCAGCAGTGAAAGACAGGAAACAGCTATGAGAATTGCTGAGGTAGGGTTTCTTGCGTTTCTTCCTGAGGACAGATAAATAGAGACTTTGATGACTTGGGAATTTTCTTTCATGGTTCATATGGTGGGAAATGTATATATAGAACAGCTGAAAAATGTTTAAAATTAGAAAAAGAGGTGATTTATCCACTGATTCGTACCGTATTTCTTTTTTCTTTTCTTTTCTTTTTTTTTTTTGAGACAGAGTCTTGCTCTGTCACCCTGGGTAGAGTGCCGTGGCGTCAGCCTTGCTCACAGCAACCTCCAACTCCTGGCCTCGAGCAAGCCCCCTGCCTTGGCCTCCTGAGGAGCTGGGACTACAGGCCACCATGCTGGCTAGATAGGAAGGACTTTAGACACAATTGGATCGTGAAATAGGGAACTAGAAGCTAATACTGGGAAACTGTCTCCAGAGCACGATTAAAGAGCAGAACCCCAAACGTGAAAGATCACTTTCCAGACGTGGACACTGGAGAACCTCCCACGCGTATCTGTGAGAGTTCCACAGAGGAGAACGGAAGGAAGGATGGAGAGGCAGTGTTTTAAGAGGGAACTTTCGGCATTGAAACAAACAAAGTGATTTTGAGACCTCAGATCCGGGGAGCAGTCTATGCTTTTCAAGCCGGATAAAAAAGGACCAAGCCCACACTAGTCACACAGTGACACGCAGAGCGGCGAGATACAAAGAGAGCCTAACGTGCATGTTGAGAGAAGAGCCGGTCCAGAGCACCCTCCCTGGCGCGCGTGCCGGCCGGCCCTCCGGGACGGCGGTCGTCACTCGGTTACCTGGTCCCCCACGTCCCCTTTACAACACTTTCAGCGAAGGAAGTCCTGTGCCTCTCTCAAAATGAGCAGCCGGTGCTGGTCCTGAGCGCTCCCAGGCTGGTACACGGTTGCACGGGCACTCGGGATTCAAACACGCTTCACGCAGGAGCCTCCTCCAGTCGCACCCTGTAGGTAGAGCGCATTTTGTTCAAAGTCATACAGCCCCGGCTGCTGGCCGAGCCCAGGAGGGGCGGGACGGCCGGCGGGGCGGCGGGGACCGGCGGCGCCCACGGGCAGAGGGCTCGCTCCCGGCCGGCCCGTCCTGGCGGAGGCCTGCTCTCTCTGCCACACGAGCTCCGGAGCCCGACACGGCCGCCCCGGCCCGGCTCTGCGCCCAGCCCGCGTCCGCGCCTGCCCGCCGGGTCGTGCGGCCGAGGGGACAGCAGGGTCGGCCCCGCACGCCGCGGCTCCCCGCGGTTTCTCGCGGCCACTGAGCAGGTGGCTTTGCCGCGGGGAGCCGTCCCCTGTGTGCCGTGTTCCTCCTGCTCGGCTGTGTCTTACAGCTCGCTGTGAGCCTTGGCGCCTCGAAGGTTCCCACCAATATCCCACTGCGCTACCTAAACTGTCAGGATAGGTTAGACAGTTTTAGATGTAAAACGGCTAAGAGCGAGGACAGCTGTTGAAACATATCGAAATGTATTTCAAAAGAAGAAAAATAAACTTGGAGGGCAGGTATGGATAGAATGTGTACAGAAGTTAATTAACTATGACAGTAAGTTTAATGAACTATTACATTTATTTTTAGTTTTTGTTTTATGAAGACACATAATTTAAGGAATTAAATAATACTCAGAGCTTTTTCTTAAAATTTAAACCCAACAGTTTCCATCCCCTCAAGCCCTCTCTTATCAATCTTATCCAGTTCTATTATTAGAACAGAAGAAGTTAAATACACACTGTGAACTTACAAATGGAAATTTCTAGCATAGACCACTCCTCTGTACTTTGGACACGCACATCTAGCTGCCGTCTAAGCTTTGTATTTAGATGTCTTGACAGGCATTGCAGGTTCCGGATTGTGTTTTCCCAGCCTGCATCTGGCTGTGTTCCTCATGTCTGTAAAAGTCAACTTTATGCTATCAGATGATTAGACCCAAAATAAAAATCTGCTCTCTTTTCTAAAATCCTGTATCACATAGTCAGCAAATCCTGTCTGCTCTCTTTGCGATATTACCAGAATCTTACCATTTCCATGGCAGCCCCAGGACCTCGCTCACTTCTTGCACGTTCTAGTTTTCCCACTGTGGTCCAGTCACGCTCTGAGCTCATCACCTCTGCACCCACTCACCTCTGCACCTGCTCTTCCCTCAGCCTGAAATGCACTTCCAGCCAGATAGCTCCTGGCTGGCCCACACTTCCTGCAGATGTCTGCCTCAGTGGTACCTTAACAGTGAGTCTTTTCCACGTCCCCTGCACCTCTCCCCTCACCGGCTTCATTGTTATTCAGTCTCTATCACCGTGCCCCTGTTTCACTCATTCCCTCGCTGTCTCTGCCTCTGTCGCTCTGCAGACGCATGGAAACGCGCGCACACACACACACACACACACACACACATTTTGTTCATTTTGTTTGTTTGTTTACTGGTTTATAAAATGTCTTTTCTCCCTAAATTGAAAGTTCCATGAGAGCAGGGACTGTTTGATTTTATACCTGTGTGTCAAATAATGCCTGTTGTGCAGTAGGGATTCAGTACATTCATTTTTTAGCATTTTCATTGAGGTGTGAAATACATCCAGTAAAGTGCACAAGTGTTAAATACATGCAACTTAATGAAGTTTTACGTATGCATGTGCACACACAGCCACCCCTGAGGCAAGACAGAAAGTGTCTCTATCTCATGGGACAGCTGCCTCTGCCCTTTCCAGACAGTACCCACCCCAGGATGGAACCATGGATCTGGCATCTGTCACCTCGGGTCAGCTCTGCCTAGTCTTGAAGTGCATGCAGTAGAGTCACAGTTTGTGTTCCTTCGCGTCTGGCTTCTCCTGTGCAGTGTCACGTCTGTGAGCTCTATCCATGCTGTTGCTGTGCCCTGGTCTGTTCTTTTATTGTCACTTCTGGGAACCGTTCTGCTGTATGAACCTACCGGCATATACTTGTCAGCTTTCTGATAGCAATGTGGGCTGTTTCCTGTTCTTGGCAATTGTGAGCACTCTTGCACACATCTGTCAGAAGACAAATGCACTCATTTCTCTAGGGTGTGTATCTAGGAGGGGACTGCAGTGTCCCTAGGGAGCAATACGTTTGACTTTAGGGGAAACTACCAAACAGGTTTCCAAAGTGGCTGTGTTAGTTTACACCCTGACCAGCAAAAACTGCTGGCTATTTTCCCTTCATTTTTCTACCCTGGATTTATCAGGAAAGGGAAATTGCTTGTGCAGCTGAAGGCCATCACTATAACATTCTAGGAAATAAACAATTTTGCATCCTGGCCAAATTCAGTCTAGCATCTTCAAAACTGATAGCTCTCTCACTACAGATGCCAGCCCATTGCAAGATGGATATGGCTTAAGTGACCTCTCTCTCCTCTTTTTCAACAAAATTTTCACCTGATTCCAGTCAAGGTCTGTTATTACATGAAGATGTAATGTGTCAGAAATTAAGTCAGATTTCAAATATGAATACCTGTTTTGGGTTGAATTTTGTCCCTCTCCTCACCCTACCAAATATATGTTTAAGTCCTGACCTCTATACTTGTAAAGGTGACCTTATTTGGAAATTGGGTCTGTGCAGGTGTTATCCAGGATTAGATGAAGTCATAGGAAAGTAGGGTAGGCCCTAATCCAGTGCCTGGTGCCGTAATGGGAAGGGGAGATTTGAACACAGAGACAAAGTGACACACAGAGAGAATGGGTGATGGTTAATTTTAGGTGTCAACTTGACTGGGCTGTGGGGTGCCCAAATATTTGGACAGACATTATCTTGGGTGAGTGTGTGAGGGTGTCTGGGATGACATTAACATTTACCTAAGTAGACTCAGTAAAGCGATTGCCCTTCCTCCTGTGGGTGGGCCTCACCCAATCTGTGGAAGGCCTGAATAGAACAAAAGGTTGCTGTCTCCGGAGTAAGAGATGGCTCTTCCTGCCTCCCGCCTTCAGCTTTTCTCCTGTCTTCAGAGCTGAACTGAAACATTGGCTCTTCTTGGGTCTCGAGCCTGCCAATCTTTGGATAAGAATTAAAACTACTGGCTCTCCTGGTTCTCGAGCCGACAAACTTGGAACTAAACTGTTGTCTGTCTTGGTTCTAGCTTGCCAGCTCACCCTGGAAATCCTGGGACTGGCCCACCTCCATAATCTCGTGAGCCAGCTCCTTATGATAAATCTCTTTCTCTTTTCTCTGGAGAACCCTGACTAACATGCCGTGTGCACACTGGAGTGACGCATCTGCAAGCGACAGAAAGCAGAGAATTGCCAGCAACCCCCCGGAAGCCCGGAGAGAGGCACAGAGCCAGTTCTCCTCAGAGCCACCAGAAGGAACCAACCCTGCCTGGATTTCAGACTTTGAGCCTCTAGAACTATGAGAGACTATCTTTCTGTTGTTCTAAGCCACCCAATTCATGATGCAGCCCTAGGACACTAATACAACGCCTTTGCTCAGTGAGCTATGACAGCCCCTGTTAAAAGAGTTTGACCATCAGAGCCCACAGGAAAACAAACGGGAAGTTCAGGGCTTTTTAAAAAATTTTCTCTTGATCTATTTGAATTCTATCTGCCAGGCATCTGTCCATAAGAGCGTCTCAGTAGGTGTCCCGCCGAGTAAGCCATAGCACCGGGCATTGCAGAGGCCCCGCTGTGGGAGACCTGACCCAGGGCGACTGCGGCTCTCTGGCAGTCGCTGCTGGCGGAGCACACGCCAGCCAGCTGCAGCGCCCGCCTCGGCAGCGCCTGGGCGAAGCGCTTCCGGCCCAGCGCACACTGTCAAGCTGTGGAATGCAGTCGTGGTAGTGGAGGAAGGGGGGAATCTTCTCCTAAAACACGAGTTATATTCTAAGTGAAAGATTGCCATTCGGGTGCTGTGATTCTATTTCATACAAGTCTGTAGCTCCTTCTCATCCTACCCAGGGCCTGGGGATGTCCGGCCAGCCACCTTGCCAGCACAGGGCTCTGCCAGAGTCAGACCCCGAAGTCCTGCATGGATACTGGTGCCCCTGGACTTTGGAGCCACGCTGCAGAGGCAGGTCTCCCCGGAGAGCCGGCAGAACATGGATCAGGAAGGCAGGAAGAAAGACAAAGGGCGGCTGTGGCTGCAGAGCCTGTCTCCAGGAGGTCCCGCGGGGTCTGGGCCACGTCCCACGGAGGCTCTGCAGGGCGCTCTGCATCTCACTAGGCCACGGGAGCTGCCACAGGACGTGGCTCATCCCCCTCCCCATGTCCCCATCTCCCAGGGGGCTGTTTCTCATCCGCACCCTTCGTTGGCGCGGGTGCAGGCTGCGGCCCAGATTGCTGCTCAGCAGCTCAGCGGCCGGGAGCACGTGCTGCTTGTCGCCTGGCCCTCTGGTCTCGTCCCTCCATGGGAGCGAGGACATGCTGATTTGGCTCTGCTGTAAGTAATGAGCCCTGCCAGTCCCCCGGGCTTGTGGTCCTTATGACCCGGAAGCCTGTGGCAGACCCAACAGCTGTCCTGCCGGGTGGCTTTCCTGTGGCTGCTTGGAGGCCGCGTGACTGCGTGGCAGCGACGCTTCTCAGAGGAAGAATCGCAATCTCTGCAGCTGAAATGAGGTTCTATTAATTGTGTTGGACAAGTCAGTAAAACGCTCTGAGCCTTCACTCTCTCCGGCTGAATGGAGCCGTAATCCCTATTTTTCAGGGTGGCTGTGAGAATTCACTACATTCACTGGGCTTCAAATAAATTCATAAAATCAAAGTCCCATAGGGGCAAGTGAGAAGTTGAAGGATGTGAGATCGTTTTGTGCCATTTTTCCTAAAAGGATATGAGATTTACAGTGAGCAATGATAGTTTCACAATAATCTAGTTCAAGATGACAACATCCACTGAGTGTTTATATCATTTTTATACTATGTTTTTGCTAGTTAATTATATGAAAAAGACACTCAGCTATTGTTCTAATTTGCATTTTGATTATTATTTAGGACTATATTTTCTAATGTCTCATTTACTATTTGTAAACCTCTGTATAATGTTGTGTGAAATATTTCAATCTTTTCCCAAATATCTGATGACATGAATGGAAAGATCCAATTAAAATGCAAAATTAAACTTTAAAAATGTGACTATTTTCCAATTGTAATATTAAAAAAAATATTTTTCTAGTCCATTGTATTTTAGTTTATTTTTTTCTTCCCTCTACTGCTTGTGAATATTTTTATATTCAAATATGTTTGTTTATCTCTTGGTGATTTCTTTTTTTTTTTGGTATTAATAACATATTTAATTTATTTTTTATTTTTTCTTAATTTCTGCATATTATGGGGGTACAAATGTTTAGGTTACATATGTTGCCCCTGCCCCCCCCACCCCCAGTCAGAGCTTCAAGCGTGGCCATCCTCCAGATGGTGTGCTTCCCATTCATTACGTATGTATATACCCATCACCTCCTCCCCCCTCCCATCTGCCTGATACCCGATAAATGTTATTCCTGTATGTGCGCTTAGGTGTTGATCAGTGAAACCAATTTGCTGTTGAGTACATGTGGCATTTTTCCATTCTTAGGATACTTCACTTGGTAGAATGGGCTCCAGCTCTACCCAGGAAAATACAAGAGGTGCTATATCGCTATTGTTTCTTATAGCTGAATAGTCCTCCATGGCATAATATAACACATTTTATTAATCCACTTGTGTGTTGATGGGAACTTGGGTTGTTTCCACATCTTTGCAATTGTGAATTGTGCTGCTATAAATATTCAAGTGCAGATGTCTTTTTTGTAGAGTGACTTTTGTTCTTTTGGGTAGATGCCCAGTAATGGGATTGCTGGATCAAATGGTAGATCTACTTGTATCTCTTTAAGGTATCTCCATAGTGCTTTCCACAGAGGCTGAACTAGTTTGCAGTCCCACCAGCAGAGTATGAGTGTTCCCATTTCTCTGCATCCATGCCAACATTTATTGTTTTGGGACCTTTTGATGAAGGCCATTCTCAATGGGGATAAGTGGTATCTCATTGTGGTTTTGATTTGCATTTCCCTGGTGATTAGAGATGTTGAAAATTTTTTTCATATGTTTCTTGGCCATTATTCTGTCTTCTTTTGAAAAGTTTCTGTTCATGTCCTTTGCCTACTTTTTGATAGGGTTGTTTGATTTTTTCTTGCTGATATTCCTGAGTTCTTTATTGGATGTGTTGCATGAGGAAATTTTTCTCGCATTCTGTTGGTTGTCTGTTTGCTCTCAAGAAAATTTCTTTAGCTGTGCAGAAGCTTTTTAATTTGATCAGGTCCTATTTATTTATTTCTGTTGTTGCTGTGATTGCCTTTGGGGTCTTCTTCATAAATTCTTTGCCTAGGCCAATGTCTAGAAGAGTTTTTCCAGCATTTTCTTCTAGAATTCTAATAGTTTCACACCTTAGGTTTAAGTCTGTTACCCACTATGACTTGACTTTTGTGAGAGGTGAAAGGTGTGGATCCTGTTTCAGTCTTCTACATGTGGCTATCCAGTTTTCCCAGCACCATTTATTGAATGAGGATTCTTTTCCCCAATGTATGTTTTTGTCTGCTTTATCAAAGATTAGATGGCTATTTGAGGATGGTTTTATATCGGGGTTCTCAGTTCTGTTCCACTGGTCAATGTCCCTGTTCTTGTGACATTGACAAGATGTTTTAATCACTATAGCCTTGTAGTATAGTTTGAAGTCTGATAAATTGATACCTCCCATTATGTTTTTATTGCCTAGGATTGCTTTTGCTATACGGGGTCTTCTCTGGTTCCATATGAAGCATAGAATTATTTTTTCTATATATGTGAAAAATAATGTTGGTATTTTAATAGGGATTTCATTGAATTTGTAGATCAGTTTGGATAGTATAGACATTTTAACTAAGTTGATTCTGCAGACCCAGGAACATGGTATGGTTTTCTACCTGTTTACATCCTCTGTTATTTCCTTTCTCAGTGTTTCATAGTTCTTCCTGTAGAGGTCTTTTACTTCCTTGGTTAAATATATTCCTAGGTACTTTATTTTTTTGTTGCTACTGTGAAGGATATTAAGTCTTTGATTTGGTTCTCAGTTTGACTGTTATTGGCGTATATGTATGCGTCTGATTTGTGTGTATTGATTTTGTATCCTGAGACTTTACTGAATTTATTTATCAATTTCAGGAGTCTCTTGGTTGAATCCATGGAGTTTTCTAGATATAATATCATATGATCAGCAAAGACTGAGAGTTTGATCTCTTTTGCCCCCATCTGGATTACCTTAATTCCACTCTCTTGTCTAATTGCTATATCAAGGACTTCCAGCACTATGTGGAATAGAAATGGAGATAGTGGACAACCTTGCCTGGTTCCAGTTCTAAATGGGAATGCTTTCAAATTTTCCCCATTCAGTATGATGTTGGCTGTGGGTTTGTCATATATGACTTATATCATTTTTAGGTAAGCCCCGTCTATGCCTATTTTGTTAAGCGTTCTTATCATAAAAGGGTGTTGAATTTTGTCAAATGCTCTTTTTGCGTCCATTGAGAGAGCTATATGGCCTTTGTTTTTTCTTCTGTTTATATGGTGAATTAGATTTATAGATTTGTGTATGTTGAACCATCCCTGCATCTCTGGGATGAAGCCCACTTCTTTGTGATGAATTATTTTCTTGATAAGCAACCTGGATTCAGTTTGCAAGGATTTTGTTGATAATTTTTGCATCTGTTTTCATGAAGGATATTGGTCTGTAGTTTTCTTTTATTGTTGTGTCATTCCTGGTTTCAGTTTCAGTGTTATTTTAGCTTCATAAAATCTGTTGAGGAGGATTCCATCCTTCTTAGTGTTGTGGAATAATTTCTGCAGGATAGGCACTAATTATTCTTTGTAGGTGTGATAAAATTCAGGTGTGAAACCATCTGGTCTGGGACTTTTCTTTTTAGGAAGGTTTTTTATTGCTGTTTCAATTTCATTACTTGATATTGGTCTGTTCAGGAATTGTATTTCTTCCTGGTTGAGCCTAGGGAAGCTGCGTGTTTCTAAAAATTTGTCCATTGCCTCCACATTTTCCAATTTGTGTGCATAAAGGTTTTTGTAGCATTCATAGATTATATCTTGTATCGCCGTGTCATCAGTTGTAATTGCTCCTTTATTTTTCCTGATGGATCTTATTAGAGATTTTTCTTTTCTACTTGTTGTTAGTGTAGCCAAAGTCATGTCAATTTTGTTTATTTTTTTCAAAGAACCAACTTTTTGTTTTATTAATCTTCCATATAGTTTTCTTGTTGTCAATTTCATCACTTCTTCTGCTGGGTTTGGGGTTGGTCTGTTCTTTTTCCAGCTCTTTGAGTAGATTCATTAGGTTGTCCATTTTTGATCTTTCTGTCTTCTTTTGGATATAGCAGTTTATTGAAAAAACTTTCGTCTCGGGACTGCTTTAACTGTGTCCCACAGATTTTGGTAACTTGTGTCTCCTTTGTTATTTAGTTCAAAGAATCTTTTGATTTCCTTCTTGATTTCCTTGTTTATGAAGTAATTGTTCAGCAGAAGGTTGTTTAGTTTCCATGACTTTGTGTACAAATGAGAGTTTCTGTTAGGGTTGATTTCTACTTTTATTCCACTGTGGTCTGAGAAGATACATGGTATAATTTCTATTTTTTAAAATTTTTTGAGACATGCTTTGTGTCCTAGAATATGGTCAATCTTAGAGGATGTCCCATGAGCTGATGAGAAGAACATATATTCAGTGGTTTGGTGGTAGAATGTCGTGTAAATGTCAGTCAGGCCCAATTTTTTTGGGTTCTGTGTAAGTCTATTATTTCTTTGTTAATTTTCTGTTTGGAGAATCTGTCCTGTGCTCTCAGTGGGGTGTCGAAGACTTTGGCTATTATGGTGTTGCTGTTTATCAATTTGTTTAGATCCAGTATAGTTTGCTTTGTGAATCTGGGTGCACCTAAGTTGGGTGCATACATATTTAGAATTGTTATGTCTTCTTGTTGAACTGTACCCTTCACCATTATATAGTGACCCTCTTTGTCTTTCAATACTTTTGTTGATTTAAAAACTAAGTTATCTGAAATCAAAACCACCACTCCAGCCTTCTTGTGGCTTCTGTTTGCTTGAAATATTGATTTCCACCCCTTTACCTTGAGTACAAATGCATCTTTGCAGGTTAGATGTGTTTCCTGAAGATAGCAGATACTTGGCTTGTATTTTTTTATTCATTCAGCCAGCCTATGTCTCTTGAGTGGGGAGTTTAAGCCATTCAAATTTATTGAGAGAACTGATAACTGGGGCAGATTTCTGTTCATTCTGTTGGGTTGGATGTTGTTGCTTTGTTTTCTCTCTTGAGCCATTGTGTTATCTGGCCTTTAATCTGTAGCTTTTGAGTGGTTTTACATTGGTGAGTGTTTATGGTGCTGATCCATTTGTAACCCTGTTTTGCGTACTTCCTGGAGGTCTGGTCTTGTCTTGGTGAATCCCCTCAGGCTTTGCTTATCCAATAATGTCTTTATTTCTCTTCCATATACAAAACTTAGTTTTTCAGGGTACAAGATTATAGGCTGGGTATTATTCTGTTTCAGAAGAGTGAGAATGGGACCCCAGTCTCTTTTTGCTTGTAAGGTTTCAGTTGAGAATTCTGACGTTATTCAGATGGGCTTTCCTTTGTATGTTACCTGTTTCTTTCACCTTAGAGCTCACAGAAGGGCCTCATTAGTGGATATTTTGGTCAGTCTGATGACTGACTACATGTGTGGTATTTTCTTGTTTGCAATGAATCTCCCAGGGGTCCTTTGAGCTTCTTGTACCTGAATATCTAGATTTTTAGCAAGACATGGGAAATTTTCCTCTATTATATCTTCAAATAGCTTATCCAACCCTTGATTGTTTTCTTCTTCCCCTTCTGGGATGCCTATAACTCTCACATTAGGCTTCTTCACATAATCTTACATTTCTTGTAGGCTTTGCTCTTTTCTCTTGTTTCTCTGCTCTATCTCTGTGACTTATTTATTTAATTGGAAGGTGTTATTTTCAATCCCTGAGATTCTTTCTCCTGTTTGATCTACCCTGTTCTTGAGGCTTTCCACTTTGTTTTTCCTTGAATACATTTTTCATTTCTATGAGTTAAGTTTGATTTTTCTTTAATATTTCAGTTTCTTTAGTGAATTTTTCTTCAAAATCCTGGATTTGTTTTTTTTATTTCAGCAAATTATGGGGGTACAAATTTTAGGGTTTCAAATAATGCCCTTGCCTCCCCTCCCCACACATGTCTGAGCTTCAGGTGTGACCATCCCTTAGACGGTGCACGTCTCACTCATTATGTATGTATATACCTGCCCCCCTCCCCCCTCCCCCCCACCCAATACCCAATTAATGTAGTTCCTATGTGTCCACTTAGGTGCTGCTCAGTTAATACCAGTTTGCTGGTGAGTATATGTGGTGCTTGTTTTTCCATTCTTGGGATACTTCACTTAGTAGTATGGGTTTCAGCTCCATCCAGGAAAATACAAGATGTGCTATATCACCATTATTTCTTGGATCTGAGAACCCTGATATAAAACCATCCTCATATAGCCATCTAATCTTTGACAAAGCAGACAAAAACATACACTGGGGAAAAGAATCCCTTTTCCATAAATGGTGCTGGGAAAACTGGATAGCCACTTGTAGAAGGCTGAAGCAAGATCCACATCTTTCACCTCTCACAAAAATCAACTCACGCTGGATAACAGACTTAAACCTAAGGTATGAAACTATTAGAATTCTACAGGAAAATGTTGGATTTTTTTGTGTGTGTGTTTTCTTTGTGTTGGTTATCCATTTTTTCTTGCATGTCATTGAGTTTTCTTACTCAATGTTATCTTTGTGTTAGTTTTTTTACTCTTCTGTCATTTTAGTGTTCTGACTTTGGTTAATGTCTATTGCTAGAGAGCTGTAGTGCCTCTTTGAGTGTGTCCTTTCCATTTGATTCTTCATACATCCAGAGTTCTTTCACTGATTCCTTCCTATCTGGATCAGTTGTTGCTTTTTGACTTCAGATTTTCATTTGGATAATGACATGCCCTGTTTAGTCTCTGAACCAGTAGGTGGTCTTTGTGGGTGAGATTTGACCACACCCCTTATGATGCATCAGTAGATGTAGTAAAAGGGTGTGCTGAATGACCTCCCTGTCAGTAGGTGGTCCTTTATGGGAGGAGGAGATTGCAGTGTTATTTTGGGGTCCTGTAACCAGCTCTTATTCCTCTGGAGAGTCACTCTTGTGCCTCAGGTGGTGGGTGGAGTCTTGGGACTTCCAGGTGTGTCCTTATTCTCCACCTCAGTGGGAGCAGGTCCAGGAGTGAGTCTGGGTGGAGCTGGGTTGGGTAAGCCTGCCCTCAAGCACCCTCAGGCATTTGTATGCTATTAGTACAGGTCAAAGGTCTGTTCTCTGCTTCTGGGCAAAGCTGTCAGGGAGGTGCTGAATGGTGCCACTCAGCAGAAAAGTCTGACTGTGGGGTTGGGGCTGTCTGAGACCTGCAGTCTGCAGCAGGCCTCCCTCCTTTCTATGCTCCCTTATTCTGTGGTTTCTCCTGGGCCTCTGTCAGCAGATAGGACCTCACTCCAGTGGATCTCCCCTGGTTGTTTTGTGGGCAGGGAGGTTCCCTGACCAGGATTGCAGCCTGAGCTGTGTACACGGCCTTCTCATGGCAGGAGGGTTGCCCCTCAAGCATGCTGATCCGCTCCTGAAGGCATACACACCTAGTAGGCTCCTAAATATCCCTTCTGTGCCCCAGGGCAATGCGATTGAGACCTGGGTATATGGGAACTGGTCTGCAGGCCTATTCGCTGGGCCCTGGAGATCAATCCTTGTCCCTGCCAGGGAGAGGAGTGCTGGTCTCAAGTCACACATGGGGTCCCCAAGTTGGATCATTGTTTTTCCACCTTGGGATTTGCCCCATTCTCCTGGAATCACCAGGCTAGCAGCACCTAGGAGGGCTGGTGTGTAGGGAGCTCACAGTCTGAGTAGCCCTTAGTCTGCTATGGAGCCCCCAAAGAAAAGGTCCTGTTCCTTGGAGATGCCTCCATGTGATGGCTAAATTGTCTCTCTGGGAACTCACGGGTAGGGAAGGAGAAGGAGAGAATGACTTAATATGGCACCTACTGATCAGCTCGGTCTGCGTGTGGGGAGATGCCCTGAGGGATCTGGGAACCTGGTGCCCTGTCCTCAAGATGCTCACTGCTCACTGGCGGCAGCCATCTCTGGGCTGATGTTGGCAGGTCTCTCCAACCCCTCAGGAGCCCACCAGCAGTCTAAGATGCAATGGAGGGGAAAGTTAACTGCTCTACCTACCCTTGTCACTGTTCTCCAAGCTCTGGGTGGCCTTTCTCCTTCCAGTTCTCCTCCGCAACTTCTTCCCATGAAGTCTCCTGTAGTTTCAGGCACACTTTCTTCCAACTGTCATCTGATCTGTGTTTGTCTGCCTGTTTATTTTTTTCATTTTCTTCTAACATCTATCTTTCTAGCAGAGACACTCTGGCTGGTGGTTTTTCTCATCCACCATATTGAATTCCTCTCCCTTGGTGATTTTTTCTATGGCTTCAAAACCTAGATTGCTCTGAGGATACAGATCTGATATTCTATTATATTACTTGTAAATTTTCTTTTTATATTTTAAAGTTTTATTTTTTGTTTAATCTGAAAATTATTTTTTTTGGATTTGCCTTAATGATTTCTACACAATGGCCAGGCACTAAGAACACTATCTTATTAAATCCTATATTTTGAAGTACAGTTTCACCTTTTATGACCTCTCCATTTATTTTCTTTTGTTGTTACTGAGACTAAACATTTTCCTTCTGCTTTTTCATTATGTTTCTTTGATCTATGTTTCTGTTATCAAATGACCAATTAAAAAAATTAAGTGCATTGTTTTTTATCCCAGTTATAAAAACTTAGTTCCCATTTACAGTATGTGTAAATAATTCAGAAAAGTAAAAAGAAAAACATCACCCATTATTTAAAATATAACTTTTTGTTAACTTTGTTATATCTTATTTTTTTCTTTTCTTTGATTTTTTGAGACATGGTCTCGGTTGCCCAGGCTATAGTGCAGTGGCATCATGATAGCTCACTGCAAGCTCAAACTCGTGGCCTCAAACAATCCTTCCACCTTGGCCTCCCAAAGTGCTGGGAGTATAGGCATGAGACACTGCTCATTTCAATTTTTTTACATGTAACTTTTAATTTATGAAGTTTCATCATCTATAAAATTCAGGTAATACTTGTTTCTACTCATAGAGTTGTGAGGATTAAACAAAATTAAATGTATGAAGCACAGAGTACAGCACTCAACATACAGTGTTTAATAAATATTAATTTTTATATTTACATGGTTGTACAATTTTGTACTTTGGTTCACTTAACGTGATACTGTACACTTTTCCCATTGAGATATGAATATTTTTAATAAATTTAAATGCAATTTTAACTGGGCCGATAATATTTCCATCATATGTCAGTAGGTATATGTCTTTCCTTGTGTGTGTGTGTGTGTGTGTGTATGGGTGTGTGATCAACCTACGATTTTCCTGTTTTTCTCCGGTAATTTCCATTGTGAGAAAAGCCTTGTCTGTTTTGGAATTGGGTGCTTAGTAATGAAATATATGACTAAAGTTGTTCAATCAGTGATCAGTAATGATGAGAAAGCATGTATATGTGTTTACATGCATGTGTATACACACATAAACACTGTATAACATATTTATAAAATGCCTATATGTACTTTCAAAACTGCTTATTTCAGTTTATACTCCAATTCAAATATTTTTAAGTTACTGTTTTATTTCAGTTTGCCCATACATATCTTATTCTTCATTTTACTAATTTTATATTGTTTTTCTTTTCTGCTACTATGATTGAACATTTTCCCATATGCTTGTTTACTATACCATATTCTTATTTTCAAAAAGCTTATGTCTTTTATCCATTTATCTAATTTCTTTCATCATTTCATGGTTTCTAAATATAGCAACTTCTTTCTTCAAAGGTCAAATAATGTTCTATTCAATATCCTTTCATAATTTTTCTATGCTATCCTTATATTTCTTCATTATGAAAGTGCTATTGGACAAATGTGGTAATCACAGATATGTGACAAATAGCAAAAATAAAAATAATCATACATTCCAATAACAGTTAACATGTTCATATTTTTCAAAAATTCATTTTTTTATTTGCATATTTGAGATTTTTATGTTATTTTTATGCATTATTAATATATTACAAATGCATTTAATTTTATAAAAATTATTTGAAAATCTAATTATTAGTTACAAAGTATTTTACCACATCCATGTATTATAATTACTTTAAATATTAGAATTTAAATATTTAATGTCCCACAATTTTTGCTTTGACAAATAGTGTGGCATCTTATTGTATAGATAGTGTTCATATTTCTAATTCCTTTGTGAAATAAATTTAAATTTAAAATTGTTTTATAAAAATTTGGAGTATCCTAAGGTTCTTGAAACATAGGCAAGTTGCCTGTAAACCGTTTATGTTAGCATTCGTTATCATGTTTGATCTTTGGGGCCACTCTATCTGGAGTTTCATGTTTTATAATTCTGGAAGAGGTGGTACCAATTTATTTAGAATTTATTGTAAAATGTATGTAATTCTAGAAATAGAGGAGGGACCACAGAGTTCTTGGAATAGAGCCCAGTGAGTTTTGAGTATTTACTATCTATTAAATATAATTTATTTAATTGTAAAGTTGTATAATTCACCGTTAATAATGATGGGTTTTACTAATTGGCACCAAGATTTCTGAAAATGTCAACCATGAAAATGAGCTACTGTGAGGTGGCTACAGTCCACTACAATTTAACCACAAAAGCAATGAGAAATTTATCTTCACATAGTTAAAGAAGAAGTGTTTAATGTCATATCACACAACAGTACTAGTGCAGTCATCCCTCATTATTCACGGGCCTGGCGCAGTGTGTGCAAACCCACCCGCATCCCGCACACTTTAAATCCTCCCCAGACTACGCGGAATCCCTCATACCGCGGAAATGCCAGGTAAACAGTTGTTATACTGGCTCATTCAGGGAATAATGACATGGAAAAAAGTCGGTACATGTTAAGCATACATAAAATTTATTTTGGAAGACTTTTGAAAATGTCAAAACTTTTTCCTAAATATTTCCAAAATGGTCAAACCTATGGGTGCAGAACCCCAAATACAGAGGGCCAACCGCACTTCGCGTCACCTCTTCCCACCCCGAAACCGCTCCCCAGAGAGGAGCAGCCTCAACGTTTCTTGCTGGTTTCACTGGTATATTTCCAGTGAAAATATATAGATTTTAAAAAGTCTTATTTTTTCCCCTTGTCTTGATTTAGTGACACAAGACATAGTGTATTTTCCGTGTTGGTCTCCTACAAACACATCACCTAACACAGTTACATTATAATTTAAAGTTAAATCAATATCAGTATTTGCTAATATGAAAATGTATTTTTGAATCCCGTGCTTAGCATTTCTCCTTTCTTATAGAACTCCTAATATATTCTTGGTATTAATAACCCTCTCCTTTTATTTATTGATTGATTTCTCTATTTATTTCTATGTAACTGCCTCCTACATGTTCCAATATTTCTACTTCAAGAATATTAATAGTATTTTCTGCGCACTTAATATTAATATCAGTTCTATTTTCGTATTTGTTCCTGTAGACGTCTGCATTTATTTTCTATTGCTGCATAACAAATCACTGCAGACTTCTTGGCATAACAGAGCACACACCGACTATGTGGCTTCTGCGGCGCGGCGGGGTGCGGCTGCGCGTGGGCCCGCGTCTCCGGAGCCGGGTCCTCTTCCAAGCCCGTGCGGTTGTCGGCAGAATTCAGTTACATGTCTGTGTATTTTGCTGCACTATTTCTCTTTGCCTTCTAAAAATAATTGCATTTGGTGTTTAGCAAAACTTGTATGATCATTCTATTCAACAGAAGTTTTCTTTATAGTGCTCCTAATTCTTTTTTCTTAGTATTTTGTTATCTCATCTGTCAGTTTTTAAAAGTATCTTGACTTACACTTATCGTGCCTATGAAACAATTAATGACCTTATTGTCCAATCTGCGGCTACAGTGGGGAGGGGCAGCCACGGGGAGACGAGCGGGGAGAGCACCCGGCCGAGAGTCTCCCACAGCTGCCTGTGTGGACGTCCGCCAATTCCTCCGGTTTCTGCGGCGGAAACCGCTGACCTGGACCTAGCGCGGCGACGCAGGCAGACCCAGGAGGACCCAGGAGGGAGCCGCTGCGGGCGAGCGCGGGCGTCCCTTCCCCTCCTCTGCCCACCTTGCGTCCCGCCTCCGCGGGGACCGGGCTGGGGACCACTCCCGGCTCTACTTGGCTGACCATCACATCTCTATCCACTTGCGGTTTTCAGAGTTGGGATTGAAATCTCTTGCCTACTGTCTTTCTTGCAGTTTTTGTCCTTGTGAGTGAAAAGTCCTTTAATGTCGTTTTAGCAGAGCTTGGGGAGAAAGAAAGACACACATTACGTAGTCTGCCACTTTTACCAATGTCCTCTTGACTCTTTTTCATTATAAAGACCCAGGGCTAATATGAGTGGAAATAAACCTTTTCACAATCCAATTTTATTTTAGTTTATCTTTACCTTTTTACTGTTTGGTACATTTGTGTACCTTCCAAATCTTCAGTGAAAGATGAAAAACAAAACGAAGGAATATGGAGGGGAGATGGAAATGGGAGTCGGCGCGGCTGGTGGAGATGGGAGGCCGCTGTCACTGCTGCGTCCAGGACAGCAGCCGCCCACCCCAGCAAGTCCGCCTCAGACCTGACTCCGCCAAGAAACACAGGGCAGAAGACAGACCCAGTAAGATGGCCTGTAAGATGGTTGGTAGTCAAAGACGAGTAAGATCCCTCAAGGGAGGGATGACCTAAGACAGGCACAACCGTGGGGGCCTGCCGCTGACTGGGAGAGAGCACAAGAAGTTCTTCTGATGGCTGCATTGCTTAATGTTGCTTATTTCGGCCTTGATTTTGAGTTATGTCTGGTGCTGGCGCCTCAAGTAACCGTTTCGAGGTCTGAGATCATGGGAAATTATTCCTTTGTGATACAACTCCGGAATTGACGGTTATCACTGCTATGCTCAGATGCTCACGTACAGGGAACTAACCCTGGGTTAGTTCAGCCCTGCGGGGAGTCTCCCCTGCACCCCCCCACGCTCCTGAGAGGGGGGACAGGATGGGTGTCCTCACTCTATTCTCACAAAACCTGTATAATCTAATGCAGTGGAAGCCTGGAGGCTTATCTCTCTCTGGGATTGCTCCAAAAGGATTCAGTTCCAAAATCAGTCAGCAAAAATGGCGACTATTCCTCCAAAACAGCTCTGCAGAATGAAAAACATACCAAACACACACACACACACACACACACACACGAGAAATGTATTTGCCAGAGAATACAAACTGTTTGCCTAAACTGCATCTTATGAGCTTATTCTAAGAAGATAATTTTAACTTTTGTTTCTTACCTGTGCTGCATGTAAGGGGAAGGAGGGACAGTAATCCATAGTGTTACTGGC
Source organism: Cheirogaleus medius (assembly GCA_008086735.1). Lineage (NCBI taxonomy): Eukaryota > Metazoa > Chordata > Mammalia > Primates > Cheirogaleidae > Cheirogaleus > Cheirogaleus medius. The sequence continues at coordinate 855,112 of VBSM01002217.1, forward strand.
ATCACTCCAAACTTTTCTCCAAAACACACAGAAAATAACCTCTAAAAAAACAAGCAAGCAAAGTCACTAGTAATTCCACTATTTTAGAAAATAACTCATATGTTTAACCACTTCAATACCAGCGTCCACTATAGTTGACAGCCACAGATGAACGCGCACAGCGACTTTAGCCGACAGCCGTGATATGACTTTTCTAATATTTCATTTATCAAAATAAAATTGTGAACATTTAAAAATAACATAATGAAAACATATATGTATATGTTACCTATTCTGATTTACATTAGAAGTAAAGCTGCCTGTAAAGTCAAACAAGCTTTCAGTGCTTTAAAGCTTTCCTCATCACACAAGAGCAAAACGGACGCGTCGTCAATGCACAGCACACACTACCGTGCGGACTGTGAGTGCTGACGGGGGCGAGGCTTCGCGGCTGATGAGCACCGCACCGAAGTGGTTTAATTGTTTCTCTGTCTTTTGCTCCTGTGTTGTTATGCGTACTCACTACAGAGCCGTGCTGACGTGTGGACACAAGCGTGTGCACACACGCAGCGCACCCTCATAGCCTGCTGTCTTCCCATCCCTCCCAGCGTCACCAATACCGAAGGAGAGGTGTTTCGAGCAGTGCTGGGTCAGGAGTTTCAGCGCCAGCCTGTGCAGTGTCAGGAACTACCTGTCCCCGTGCCCAGACACCCTGGTGTGCAGGTGTCTTCCTCCTTCCATTTAATTTAAAATCAAATTATTAAAAAAAATAAAACTGGAGTATATAGAATAGTTAGTGTTTGGAAGCATTCTGTATATTATGTTAATAGAAACAGAAACTATAATATAAAATTAGTGATTTTAGAGAACCATGGTTGTTTAGTCATTGTAAGAAGAAATAGGCAAAATAAAGAGGAAGAGGTAGTATAATATTTACAATCTTTTGAACATAAGAAGAAGAAAAGCCAAGAACATTCCATCAAGTAGAGAAAACATTCTGGCTAAGACTAAATGCATCAGCACCCCTCATGGTTGCCTGTATTACTAGATACTCTCATCATACTAATGACATAATAATTAGCAAAACTACACTCAAATCATTAAAATGTGGGAAATATTAATCAGGAACACAATGGCAAGTGGAGCTCCAGAGATCTCTGTGGGCCAGACCATTCTGACACCCATGGGCTGCACCATCTATTGTGGGGGCTGTATCTACCTTCCATATCTACTGCTGTGCGTCTGAGACTTGCCCTTGGTCATCCCAGCATGTTCTTGAACCTCCTGAAACCAGAGACCGTGGTAGTCTCATCAGCCCCCAGAGCCAACAAGAGAGCCGTGAAACCACTCCCCTCACCAGTGTGCATCAGAGACGTGCTCTGTCCCTAACGCTTTCATCCCCACGTCCACCTTGTGGAGGTGGCAGTGTTTCATGGGTTCTCGGGGGTGGTTGTGGGGGGAGTGGGTGGACACCCATAATAGGGCTACTCTCCTAAAGGACAAGAGATCTCTCACTGGGAGTAAATAGGTGAAACCTCTCTGGAGGTCAGTTTGATAATGGACATCAACAATTTTGGCAGTGTGCATATGTTTTGACTCAGAAATTTCACTTTTAGTAATTTTTTAAAGAAAACTAGTGATGTTTTTAAAGATGTATATAAAAGAGTAGTAATAGCAATACTATTCATCATTACCAAAAAATGAAAGAGTTTGTTTCTAATAATAGAAAATGGTCCAAATAAATTTTGCTATATTCATAGAATGTAATACTATGACAGTAAAAGTTATGATATAGATCAAGATTTTTATGTAGAAAAATACATAATATACATTGTCAATTTTATAAAAGTCAGGTTAACTGCTTTAAAAAACATTAAAAGTGGAGTGATTGAAATTTTGTAAAAGAAATATGTATGCGTGTAGTACAGGCCCAGGAAGTTGTAACTTCTGGACGTGAGAAAAGTAGGAATATGCCTGTATTTATTGTACATGAGACATTAAGTTGCATTTAAGAAAAGAGTCTATTGTATTGCCCTTTTTATTATTTAGTTGTAGTTCAAGTTCTTATGTTAGAGAAAGAACAGAACATAGGGTTCCGTGTCTGGCTTGGCACAAGCTAAGAAATAAATTACTCAAAAATATGCTAAGAAGATGTCTATCATAACAGTCCAAAAAGTAAGAGCAAGGGATGGGAGAGGGATTTGGAAATAAATTCGGAGTGACCTTATTTTTTTCCTAATCACTCAGTAATCCAATCACCATTTACTAAATAATTCCTATTTTCCCCATTGATCTGAAATGCCAACTCCATCATATTCTAAATTATCATGTCCTTAGAAAGAGTCCTGTATTTTCTCTTCAGCTTTATTGACGTGTCTGCCATCTTAGTAATAGTACCATACTGTTAACTGTGCGTCGTGACATCTGGCCTAACGCACCGTCATTGCGTCCAGCAATGACAGTGGACCTCAAAATGCTCCCTTCTGCATTTTGCGGGGGAGTGGATAATTTTTTCTACATGTTCTTCAAGATGACCCTTAGCATCATTTGGTGAGTTATGAAAAGTGTCCATTTGGTATTTTGCAATAGAGCTACTTGAGACTTAAAAATCAATTTTCAAAAAAATTGATCTCTTTTCAATCTTGCATTCTCCTTCTGTTCCCCAGGGGAACATAGTATGCCTCTCAATTTATATGATTTTAAAAAGTATTCCTTCTTATTTTCTGTTGTTTTCTTCACTTCAGTCCTGAAAATTCTTTCTTGAGCTTATTTTTACATATTTTATATTTTTGTTTCAATATTTAATACTAATATCTAATAACAGTAAATATTTATTCTGCAGTAGGCAGTATCACAAACCCCTCACGAACGTGGCCTGATTACAGGACGGGGGATGAACACAGAACATAAAGAACGACACAGACACACATAAAGACTTCACATGACTCGAGTGCCCAATGCACCCCCAGACCCAGGGTTAGTTCCCTGTACGTGAGCATCTGAGCATAGCAGTGATAACCGTC
>VBSM01002217.1:870013-887363 GCA_008086735.1 Cheirogaleus medius
GTTTGTCTCTTTATTTCTCATCCTCACCCCCGAACTCCAGGTGCCGCACGTCGCAGGCTGGCTCCGGCACCTGGGCAGAGGAATTTAGCAATGCCTGCCCTGCAGGAGTCAAGTGCCCCTGTGTGTGTGTGTGCGTTGGGGGGGTGTCTCCCATTCTTTCTGGAAATTGCTGTATTTGTTGCAGTCATCCTGTGTTTGTATGTTGGGTGGGAGGAGAGCAACGACTTGTCCTTCTAGTTGGCAGGTGGCAGCACTGAGAGCAGGCATCAGGCCCATGGAGTGGGATTGCCTGGGGGTCCTGGCCTTCGCATGGGATGCAGTGACTAGTGGAATTGTGGCTGGTCCCTGGGGGTGAGCCTGAGAGTATTCTAGGCACAGACAGAGGAAGTTCAGGAGGCCTGAGGTGTCTGGCCAAGTCAGTCTGTGCTCCAATAATACCTCTTTTGTCCTCTTCCCCGGTAGAGGAGAAACCAGGCTTCCCAACACCTCCGCATTGGGCGGGTCTGTGTCCCTGACTGCTGGTTAATCGCCCAGATCACAAAATCTCTCATCCCTTGACCATTCCTTTCTCTCTTAGGTGGGAAACTGGGAGGCTCATTTTGAAGGAGGTGCAAAGAGGGAAGGAGCCTGGTCCCTAAATCCGGTCTTGGAGTGTCCCGCCACCTGCCTTGGTTGTGTTAGAGCGAGAAATAAACGTGCCGCGTCGAGCAGGGAGATTTGGGGCTTTGTTGTTGCAGCAGCTAGCCTGAGTGTGTGGATCAGTGCGCCCCAGCTGCGGCGACGGTCACAGTCTTGGTTACAGTACCCGGGTGATCACAGGGCGCCTGCAGAGCACAAGTGCGCTGTTGACAGGGCGGTGGGCAGACGGAGCGCAGAACGCATCTGAGCGCACCTTCCGGCTGCGCGGGGCAGGTGGCTGCAGGTGGCGGGGCGCTCCGGTTCCGCTGACTCTCCCGCTCTCGCTTGGGGCTGTGCTCCTGCTGAGGGCACAACCCTGTCCCCGCCCCCGCGCGTCGGGGTTCAGCCTCTCTCCAACGGCTGTCTCCTCCGCTGTAAAAAGGACTCACAGCCCCCTTTTCAACGCATAGTTATGTCCTAGACTCTCCGGCGCTGAGGGCACCTCCCTCGCTCCCCACCTGGACACCCTCCGTCGCCCTTTTACCTCGCACAGCTTTCTGACCATCTTTATGCATTTGATTTTTAAAATTTTATTTGTACAATGTGTGGGGTACACGTGCAATTCTATTCCGTGGATATTTTGCGCAGTGGTGAAGCCAGGCCCCAGGGCGCCCGTCAGCCGCAGGCGGGGGTGCACCACCCAGGGATTGCTCGCCCCGCCCCGCCCCGCGCCCCGCACGCACGTTTAGCTTTCGCCTGTGAGTGAGAACATCTCCTGTGCCGTTCTCCCTTCCGACCCTTACACACCGTGGTCTGTGGCCTTTTAAAAATGCAGACTAGTCAGCTGGTGCTAACATCCGCTGTCAGTGTCGCAAGCTCGGCTTCCTTAATGTCATGCTCCACCCTCCTGCCTGAGGGTGCTGTCTTTTTTTCAGCTTCTGGAAATCTCCAAGTTTTTCCTGCTTCAAGGCTGTGCTGTGTTCTAGACCTTGATGTCTTGTTCCCACAACTGACTCTATTTCCGTGTCCAGGTCCCATTTGACTCTGCTGTCACGCTCACCCGCACTTCAGCCAAACATCCCTGACCCCTGCAGACCTAGCCCGCGTGCTGTGCCATCCGCAGAAGATCGTTCCACATGTGTAATGATTGTTCCGGGTCTGTCTTCCCTGCGGGGTGTTGAACTCTGGGAAGCCAGGCTGTGGCTCCCCTCATACCATCTGTGGTGCTTCCTGCCTCTGAGCACTCCGGCCGTGTTTACAGAGTGAATTTATGTAGGCTCAAGGTCAAGGCAACTGACATTGGTCCTTGCTGAAAATAAGCAGTGGCTTCCCACCACATCCTCTTGGCTAGCTCCTACAAGATCCTGCGAGCGAGGCCGAACTGGTCAGGCGCTGGCAGGCAAGGATGCAGGGAAGGCGCCCACGCCCCCAGGAGCCTCTTCTTGCCCCACCTGCCTCTGAGCAGGAAGTCCCATGGGTAGCCCAGCAGCTGGTCTGCATGCACAGCCAACTGCCCTTAGCCCTTTTCGTTCCCCACTTGGTGCTTGGGGCAGAAAAGGGAAGAGATCTTTAAAGGCTCTGAAGCAGGCTTGGACTCTTTGGGTCAGGAGTTCCCAAGTCTGGGAACCAAAGCATGTTCTATAAGGATGGTCACAGGCTCAACGTGGGCACATTCCTTTGGACCCAAGGACCTGCCTCAGCCATGGGCCCAGCTGGAGCTGGCGAGAGCAGAGCACCAGGCCTACCTCCCTGACAGCACGCCATGCCATTCTCTCCTCCCCACTAAGGATCCTTGACAGGTGGGGAACCTCTGCCTTCCTGAGCAGGGCCTTTGCCTTCTGGGTTCCTTGGAACATTTCACAAGTTCAGTCATTCAGACCCCGGGTGGATATCACCATGAAACTGCCTACCTCCCTCCCCACCCCATGCCCAACGCTCTTACCTTTCCCTCTCATGCCCTTTGATGCCCACAGCACTGGCCCGGCCTGCAGCTGTGCGCTGACTGCACGTGTTTACCGTCTGTCTCCTCTGGGAGCAGGCGGTGTGAGGCAGGATGTTGTCCACCTGGGCCCTGCAGTGATCAGGGCACTGTTGGCTGCATCGTGGGCGCTGAGCACACCCACCCGGGTCCGGAGAGAGTGCAGCCAGCACAGCGGGAAGCCCACCTCCGGGCTCTGCTAGGTCTCCTCTTGGCTCCGTATTTGTGTCTACATTGATTTTGTACCACGCAAATTGGATCCCTGTATAAAATAATCACCCACATATTTTAAAGTTAGTTGAAGAAAAATAGTAAAATTAAAACATTTATATAAGTAATTTGATTTGGCACTGAGCTTTCTCCAAAATTGCCTCATCTTTCCTTTGCTTTCATGATGACAATATGGCTGGAAAGTGCTCATAGATAATATTTTAGTTACAACTAGTGGAAATCAAGCTTACCGTACCATTTCAATAACTGAAGAGGAAAATGTGGAAAAGTCAATGATTTATAAATGAAGCAGGGAGATATATTAAAAGGAAATAGAGGTGTAATTATTTTACATATTTAATGTTGCTGAAGATCCAAGAATAACAACTTCTATGAGTATTCATAGTATATTTTTATTTCAAAAAATTTTGTGAGTCATGATAGCAATGCTCTCTATTAATTTATTGGATTCCCCCTTACTTTCCAGAAAATGTGGTATTTGTTTTAGTTGTTTAAGGAAACAGAAAACATGTAAGAATACACCTAAATATAAATGACAGTGTTTTATAAACTGCTTGGTTTAACTGACTTCAAAGATTTTGCAGTGTTTTCCATACTAGTACTGAAACTTGTAACCCCTCTCTATATTGTATAGAAAGAACTATTAACTTTTAGGTCATAGGGTATTTAGTCCTGGGTTGTTCTTTGCTACAGGGTAAATTTTGGCACTTGGAGATGTTGAGTCCATAGTATTCTGAGCTAAGCTCCCAGTTGGGGAAAACATTTGAAGTGCATCTTCTTTGGTTGCACAGTTTGGCTCAGTCTGCTCTGTTGAGAACTCACTGATGGCAGGGTGATGATTACACTGATTGTTTCATCCATAGAAGGATATTTGCCAAGGAATGCTTCTCCTGTCCTTGAAAACAATGCTTTTCATAGATCACAGTTAAGGTCCCAGGAAATGTTTTAAGAGTGTCATGGATGGGTGGGGCCAGTAGGTGGCCATCATAGGCTATGTTTTGCCAGTTGTCAATTTATTTGCTCTTAGCTCCAAATTCACCCTTCATTGCCTGACCTGTGAAAACAGAGATGGGCCTCTTCCATAGTTTTCCTTTGCCAGCTGTCTGATGTTAAGGATTGTCAGTAGAAGGTGGTGCTGGGGAAACATTGCAGAGAGTAGGGCTTTTCCTTCCTGGCTTTCATGGCTCACTTGCCAGGCTCCTGGCAAGCATGCGTCTTTTCTGCTCAGCAGTGTGGTTTCTCCAGTGTTAGCTGCATGCAGGGTGCATGCAGCTCTCTCCAGCATGTTGCTACAATGCTTTCTATGCCTCTTGGTGTAGGCAGTGCTGGGGTAACCAGAGACAGCAGACAACATAGGACTGTGCCTGACGTGGCCCAGGTCACTACTGTATGTACAGGTACACTGTGGCCCCTCCTGGCTGGCCATCCAGAAGGCTGACTGCTGACCATTGCCCCATGCAGGGCCCCAGAGCTGCCTGGCCCAAGGCATGCACATTAGTGTGCTGGGCACCTGTAGAAGGTGGCCCAGACCCACCCTGCACCCTGCCTGTCAGCCTCCCCTTGCCTGAGTCCTGGAGAGCTTCTGGCCTCACCCCTGCAGTATGCTCCTACTCTGCCTGCTCGTTGGCCTCAGTTTTCCTATGCCACGCAGGGTCTTCCCACTTGTCCAACCACCATGGACCAGCTCTGCCCTGGGAAACCCAGCAAAATTCTCCACTATCTGGTCGGTGCAGTCAAACTTTCTTCATGGAGGTCTCAGGCCCCCTCGACGTGTGTCCTCTTCAGGTGCTCAGCCACAACTCTAGGTGCCCTACAGAGCTCTTTCTACCTCAATAGACACTCTCCTGTCCTATTTCCTAAGAAATAGCTTGATATTTCTTTCTGTTAAACCAACCTTTCTTGTTTAAATTATGTCATGGTTTGCATCTCCTGATTGAAGCTAGACATATATGACATATAGGTTAAGAAAATATTTTTGATATAAATTTTCAGATGATTTAGACAAATATTCTTTGATCCAGATTACTTGATAAACATGTCCAAAATGCATGTGTTCTGAATTGGAGTAAATGAGCTGGATGCTGGACACAGCCTCAGAGAGCACAGCCGTATGTGCTGCGCACAGCCCAAGGGAGTAGCTACCCGACAGCCTGTGGTGCTCTGGGCCTCTCCTCGGTGCTGAGCATCCACTGTGCTCTGCAAGGCCCTTAGGACCCAGCATCGCCTGTTCTCTCAGATACAGCCAGACACAGGCCCCAGCACCCCATTGTCACCCACGCTCCAGGCCCAAGCTGCGTGGCCCATCCCTTTTCTTACCTAATAGGCAGGCACCCGCTCCCCCAACCCTTGCAGAGGGCCTCTGGGACTCTCTCTCTGTGGTGTCACTAGCATGGCTATTGTTATAGTCCCTGTCCTCATCGGGTCTTGCTGAGTGCTGGCCATGTGCCAGGTGGGCACTGGGCACCCAATGTGGATGAGTTCATTAGGCCTCAGGAGTCCTCTATGTGGATGATTCTACTTTTATCCACATTTTATGATAAGGTCACTGCTTGGAGAGGGCAAGGCACAGAGCTAGCAGGCAGCAGAACTGGGCTCTCAGGTTCGTGCCTGCCCTCCAGACTGCAGTGTCCGTCACTATGGCCACTAGTCACACGTGGATATTTACATTTAATGAAAATTAAGTAAATGGAACATCCAGATCCAGTTGCGTAGCTACAGTCCAGGTGCCCCGTGGCAATGTGGGGCCAGGGCTCCCGTACTGGTTGTGGCAGGAATAGAAGGTTTCTGTAGCTGCGGAACATCTGGTGGGCAGGGCAGGTCCAGGCCAGCACTTCTCAAACCATCTGTGATGAAGAACCTATTTTTTTCTTTCCATTTTATTTTCAGTCCGTTCCAGATGGACACTTTTGTGAGATAAAATACAAAATAAACTGTGGAGGAGAGATGTGTACAGTGGTAGCTGAGCTGACAGGACAAGACGGCAGCCCCGAGCTGTGACTTCAGCGCAGCGGCTGCTGCCGACAAGCCCCTGAGCTGCACCCACGGGCCCCAGGCCGGGCGCCAGAGATCAGCATCTCCAGTAACAGACTTTGAAAACAATGGGCGGTTAAAATCCCTATTTGTTCTGAAAGTGATCCAAGACAAAACATCCCCTCTAAAATCCTCTAGGGATCTTCCACAGTGTGAGGTGCTGGGAGGACCCATCTGTCCCTTCACTCATTTGTCCAGAACATTCCATCTGGCCCTTTTAAGTCGGTACTGAAGCCTCGTCTGCCCTCCTCTGCTTGCTGTCTCCCAGTCTGCTGGGGACTACACTGCTTACAGAGTAAGTGCCTGGGAATCATCTTAGAACCTCAGTCTGTTGCCGCTTCAGGGAAAGCTTTGCAAGGCTGTCCCTGGCCCATAGCTTCTGACACCCTGTGCAGCTCTAAACTCCCTAAGGTTTTGCCTTCCTAGTACTGTTCCCTGGGCAATGGGGTGAAGATATCTCTTCTTCTCTCAGGTCTTCCAAGTATGTCTTGGAATGCTCTGGTCTTAGGGGCCCTGCCTTACGCCAGGTCACAGGATCCCTTTGTGAGATGATCCTCCATGGTCGGGGTGTGGTTCGCACACCTGAGCTCTCACTGGACGGTCAAGGATGCTGCGCAGCAGACAGCCTTGGCGGCAGAAAGACGGTGACTCCCTCTGGAGAGATTTAGAAACATTTCTCCTTGCAGAAATTCCAGGGTAATAAAGACAGTGTGTCTTTCCAGAGGGACGGGGCCGAGCTTGCTGGCAGCCCTCTGTAAGCCCAGGGTCTCCTACTCTCCGAGTGCCTCAGCGGTGACGCAGACCCGCTGTGTCTGCCTCGGCATTGCTGCGCCCCTGGGACCTGGGAGAAGGGGCCCGTGCAAAGGTGAAGCTCACACTGCCTGCTCTGCCGGGCAGCCCAGGGTCTGACGCATGCGGGCTCTTTGTCTCTTTCCCGACTGGACCCACAGAAGCGGCTGGAGGAGCTGGCGTCGTGGTGGGCGCTGCCGGACTGCTCCGTAGTCTTCCCGGACCCGCCTCCTGTGCGCGCTCGGGCCATCTCTCCACGTTTCCCTTCCCCTCTCCTTTCTGTAGCGTGAGGAGTTTGTCCCGGGCAGTCATGCAGTCCTTGATTCATTCGGCAATATTGTTGAGAACCACCACGCGCCTGCCCTGTCTCCGGCGCTGGGGATGCCAGTGAACAGCGCGTCCGTCTCTGCCGCCGCCAGGGCTGCGTTGCGGTCGGCACGGTGCGGGCCGAGGCCGTGGCCGCGCGGTGTGCCCGGGTCCTGCCCGATCGCCTGCGCCCGCGCCGGCACAGCGCTCACCCGCCGAGGAGAGGCCGGACGGTGCTGCCTGGCTATTCAGACTGATGGCTGTGGAAGGTCACCAGGCAGGGGACATCGGGGTGAGGTCTGGGTGCAATGCAAAGGACTCGGCTGTGCGAAGAGCTGGGAGAGAAACCGGGGCAGAGGGATTCCCCGGAGCAAACGCCCTGCAGGAGAAGCGGACTGCAAGTCCCAGGCTGCAGCTGGAGGGGCAGGGCGCTGCGGCCCAGGCCGAGGGGCGCGAGAACTGGGCAAGGGAGGCCGGCCTCCTTTCTGCGAGGGACAGGACGTCATCGAAAAGACGGAAACAGGGAAGAACTGATCTAAGCTGTATTTTTCAGAGGTGATTCTGGACTTCCACTGCAGCCGTGGTGGAGGAGACCGGAAGAGGCCAAGGCCGTGCTTTCAGAGTGGGTTGACAGGATGCACCGATAGGTTAGACGGATGTGGTAAGTGAAAGAAAGGGAAAAATCAAAACATCTTTTAGATTTTTGCCCTGAAAACCTGGGAGAGGTAGCTGGGATGCTGTGACCACAGTGTGGCGGCTACAGCCCTGCGCGATCTTCGCTGACCAGCTCTCCGGCCGCCCCCTCACTGTCCGCCCAGACCCGCGAGGGCCCGGCCCGCGAGCCGTGTCTCCTCTCCCCCAGTAACCGCGTCCTCCGGCTCAGCAAGTTTGCGGGTCGCATCTCTGCCCGGAGAGCTCCCGGGTCCACTGCCTCTCATCTAGGCCCCTTCCCGCCCCCGTCCTCTACCTCGCCACCTCTGCACGTAATTCATAGCAGGTGCCATCTTTTGTAATGATGTTATCAGCTTACTTCCTCCTTCTTCCACTCATCCTCCTGTCCGAGGGTAAGGAGTCTTCTGCACTGTGTTCACCCCGGCGTGCTCAGCATCTAGTGCACGTGGTAGGTTCACAGTGACTGTATTTTGAGTGATAAATTGCATTTTATATCCATAATGTTATCATGGAAACATATTTTGAACAAGGTCAATGTTATGGTGAATAATTATTATTATCATGGATATAGTCATGGATACTTCCTTTTATGTTTTTTAGAGTTTTGGGAATTTTTGACTTTGGTTCTACTATTCACAGTAATCAACTTATATGATATTTGTCTTCATAATTTCATTAGTGTGGTCTTTCTGACATTTCACAAGCGATAGTGCCGTTTCTAATCACTGTATTCATCATGGTTTAGACAGACACATGGTGATTTGAAGTCAACATTTAGCAGTGCTGCTTTTAGTTTTTCTCAGGCCTGATATAATTATGTGGTTGACAGAGAAATTGAGTTTATGGTGATAGCAGAAATATTCTTGTTGGAACCAGCTATTTCCCATAAAACTTATCTAAGCACAAAAGGCCACATTATTGTACACAATTTTTTATCCTATGTTGGGTAATACTTATTCTAAATGTTAAAAATGCATGCTAGTATATTAAAAATCAACACAGTGTTGTAAACCAGCGGATCAAGGGGACTCGGACACCAGAATCCAATCAGCCAAATCAGTTTATTGATACCTGCACAGGGGCTGTCCCCACTCCATGCAAGGAGGGAGAAGCAGCCCTGAACAAAGCCTCTGCATTTTTTTATACCCTGGGAGCTGGCAGCTGTGCAAGCAAGCGATCACAGAAGCAGAACTTTGCAGTTAGCTGGCATTTGTTTTCTGAGAACAGAACCTGCCTGTTCTTTTTTTTGGGAACAGGCCCCCACCTCAGCTCCCTCCTCTTTCCTCTGGGAACTTTTTACTCTGTTGGGACTTTTTACTCTCAGTTGGAGCAAGACTGACTCCATTTTAGATCTGCAGGAGCCATCTTGAAGCTATTTACTTCACCAGCTGTCTACATTACTTAGGGGCTTCATGGAGTCCTTACCGGGTTAAGATGGTGAAAATAACAACAGGAAAAAAAACTTCCAGATGTTTAGTTTAAAATAAGGAATCGCACTGGTTTGTGGCTGTAAATAAGAAGTGTCCTCATCAGGATTGGTTTCACGTGGAGGCAAGCTGGCCTGTCTCCTGGCTAGCTGCACACAGCACATGGGGGGCAGGGGATCTTCCCTCTGCAGCCAGGCGTGGGCTGCACATGAGCTGTGTGAGAAGGACTCACCCATTTTCTACCAAAATGCCTGCAAGTTGAGAGCCCTGTGGATCTTAAATGTCCCTGAAGATTGAAGAAGGCAAGAGGCTGGTGTGTCCTTCTCTGTCGGATATTATTGCAGTGGCAACTTGGTAAGAACTCAACCCGATTTTTTCAGGCTTACAGATATGTAAATGAAACATTCAAGTACAGAATGGTGTGTGTGTGTATATATGTGTATATATATATATATTTGGTTTTCTGTTTTTTGAGAGATGGGGTCTCATTATGTTGCCCAGGCTGAATTTGAACTCCTGGGCTCAAGGGATCCTCTCGCCTCAGCCTCCTGGATAGCATGATACAACATACATATAAAGATGGAAATGCACCAAAATGTTAGGTTTAATGGGATGGAGGTCATAAAGCTGACACAGTTGGAATTTGATTTTCTAACTTTATGCATTTTATTGTATTGTCAACTTTATGAGCAATATGACAGAAAATTAAAAATAAGCTAATGAAAGGATAGTTTTTTTTCCTAAGATATCAATTTTTTATATATATTTAGAAACTTTTTTAAACAAAGTGGTAGAAATTTAAACTTTAAATTTGTTGTCTTGATTTTCTTTCAGTATCAATTTTCTGCTTGATTTTTAGATTTCCATGTTCAGAATACTTGTGTCTATGTGCTGACAATGTAATATTTTTCAGGAAGGTCACAGATAGATGCTGACAGAAAAATCTCAAGAATAAATTATTCCTATTGGCACTATGTGAGCAAAGAATAATTTTTTAAAACGTTAACATCTATGAAAGTTTAGAACAATCTTCTTGTCTCAAAATGCATTTTAAAAAATTACACCCATGCAGCTGAAATCTGACATTTTATTATTTAATCATGTCCTATTTTAGATGATGGGCAAAGAGGACACATTATCATGTACATTTCCTTCAATGTTAAAGGCATTAAAGTCGTAGAATCACAGCTGCGCTGGTACTTTAGGAATCTTCTTGTCAAATGCGTTTCCTGCACAGAGCAGGGGGCGGTGCTCTGGGGATCGGCAGGCAGGGCCAGTGCGGGGCTCGCCCACCCAGTGCACTGTCTTTAGGAAAATTGAACGCATATGTTCTCCACTTTGAAGTAATAAGCGCACACATCAGATTGCAGAATCCACTCGCATCGCCACATTCCGGTGGCTCGGCCAAGCGCTTCACTCTGCTCCTCCCCGCAGGCTTCCTGTTCTCAGGGTCCACACCCAACCTTCTAACCACAGTGCACCTGAACCCCAACTGCGGACGCATAAATGCAGCGAAAAACTTGTCGACAATTGCCTAATCATATCAAAATGACACCAGAATTGATCTGGCACTTTCTTATGCTAATGGTTATTTTGCTTCATGCTACTAATAAGTAACAACTTAGTGGAAAACATAAGATATAGACGTGTAGGAATAAATTGTTTTTGTATTTTTAGAATGTCTTGTTGAAAGTATCATTAAGAATTCTTAGTAAAATAGGAGCCACATTAAGATGAAACTTCTTCAAGAGGTGGTTTTAGGAGGTTCTGCCTACTCTGAACACCTAATTCTTCACTCTAACAGATAAGGACAGAGCTGAACAATCCGGATAGTTATTTTGTATACTATTTTATTCTTACATATATTTTATATAATCTTACATATATTTGGCATTATGTTATTACATATTTTATGTAGTTTTATTTTATTATATGTTTTATATGGTTATTGCAGCTACTTACCCCGGAACTTGATGAAAATGGTGTTTGTTGAAACCATTTGCACCTACGCCCTGCAATGTGAGCTATATTGCTTACTATGTTGGGTTGGATGCAATAAAACATGAAGAATAGACAGGAGCTCTTAATATTTTTTTGCAGTTCGTTTGTACTCAACAGGTGTGGTTGTTCCTATGCTGGTCTAACGTGCATCTTCTGTGAACCCTTCGTGTACTTGGTATTCTGGCTTCAGCTAGAATGGTGGCCTTCTGCACCATATCCCTTATTCTCACCTAGGACACAGAGCCCTGGAGGCTTTGCTTGTCACCATGCAGGGCCCCACCCAGTGCCCTAGCACTGGCTTTCCTTTGTCGGGATTCTTTAGCCGCCTTCTCTTCGTGTTTTTTGTACTGAGGGAGGAGTGTTCAACATCTTTTTTTCCCCCTCTCATTGTTTTTATTGCTTTTACACTTCCCATAGTTAATATAGAAATTTGGTCAATACTAGCTAGACATGAGAGGGACCTGAGCTCCAAGGATCTAGAAAAACCCATATTCTTCAATGATTTTCATTTATTTTTATTTCAAGACAATATGAGAGTACAAACATTTTGGTTGCATTTTATATCTTTGCCTCTCCCTAGCTAGGGTTAGAGGGATGCCCTGCCCCTCCACAATGCTCACCACATCCCTTTGAGCTTAAGCCCATTATCCAAAGTGACACAAGATCGGAAGAATGGGCTCCACATGTACTTGCCATCAAATTGATACTGACTGATTAACACTATGATGTTCAACATCTTTTGTTGAAAAGAGTGTTTTAATATCTGAAATCTGAATCTAAAGATGAATTTTGCCCTTTCTCAAAACTGGGGCAGCACCACAGCGCTCATGCAAAACTACAACACGGCCCTTTGGCCAAAGGATCCGTGGGTCTCTCTCCTCCTAGAGTCGTGTTTGGACCAGCATCATTGCGTCTCCTGGGAAATGCAGCATCTCAGGCTCCAACCAGACCTACACAGCAAGAATTGTGAATATGATCACCAGGTGATCTCTATGCATTTCAAACAGAGAGAGGAACCAGCTTAGCATATTACTGTAATACTTAATCGCTTCAAGCTTATCACCTGTACCATGAGGTATGAACACTGAGGATTAAGTATACTTGTATTAAAATTCACTAAATTACAAAAAAAGTTAATGTAAAGCATGCATAAGAATGTACAAAGTAATTATTTTTGCAGTAAACTAATTAGACACAAATGATAAAAAATTGAAATAAGTGTGTAGTCATATTTCATATTTCTTTTGCTACTCGGTTTATATTTTCAGAATGAATCAGCTTCAAAATAGCTATATCAGGTATTATTTTATCATCCTCAGAAAACTCTTACCCACACCAACTACTAAAATGACTTTTTAAAAAGTATTAATAAATTTTGGAAATGGTTTTTCTTGTTCATGACTTAATTGCATCAGTAGATACTCAATAAACATTTTCTGGCTTTGTTGGCAGAAAACCTAGTCCTCACTTTCCAATAATTGGAACTGCTTATTCAAATCTTCCCTGGCTTTCCCTGGGGTTTAGATTTATAATGATAATCATACCAGGGCCCATTACTCATGGGTCCAGGCAACCATCAGAAGATTGCTTTGATTTCCTTAGTCTTCATTTGATTTGCAGGCATCACTGACATACTGATAGTGGTTGGAGATACTGTAGAGCAATCAAACTGAGAAGACAAAAGTGTGAGATGATTCACACAGTACAGAAGATGAAGGGTATGTAGAGCAGCAGTTTGCAACCAAGGGCAGTCTTGCCCCTCAGGGGACAATGGCAATATCTAGTGACATTTTTGGTTGTCACAGCTGTCTTGGGGGCTGCTAAAGGCCAGGGATGCTGCTAAACATTCTACAATACACAGGATGTCCCTACATAAAGACCACCTGACCCACAATGTCATGGTGCTGAAGTGCAGAAACTTGGCTGTGGAAGAGAAAACCCCAGTTGCGTAGGTGTATGGAAGGGCGAAGGGTCCGGGTAGAATGGCTTCTGGAATCACAGCTTCTGTGTCCCCAGGAACAGAAAGAGGAGAAGAAAAGGAAATAAAGATCACAGAAGGTGATCAACCAGGCTATTTGTTGCCTTTTTTATCTTCTCACACTAGTCCTGGCTCCAGAAACACCTAAAGCACTGCTGGCGTTAGCATCTTACATCCGTGGCAGTGAAAGCCGGTCCTCAGTCTCTCTCAGACCCCACTCACCTCGGGTGTGAGCTCTGTAGGCCTGGGTTACAAGCCAGTTTTTAATGCAAAAAGGGAGCAAGACGTGGGCTGATACAAAGTGGCTTGACAGGCATTCTCACTGTTTGCAGAAACGACACTGGTTAGGGACTGGCTGTACATTGGGCACTGTTGAGGTATAGGGTGTGTGTCCAGCTTAGGGCCTTTTAAGGTTACTTGGCGTCAGTTAGTCTAGCACCCACATAGCAAGCAGCTTCAAGAGATAATTTTTTAGCTCAAGGGGCAGTGACATGACTGTTCTTTCATGCCAGTATCTCTCTGGGCCTGATAACTAAAAGGAGCCCATTCTTCAGATAAAAGGTTTCTTCCCCACCCCCACTTCACAATGCAGACACCCAAAGATGTTCATGGATTTAAGTCTAAGGAGTCAGGAGACTCCAGATTCTTCCCTGTCTATTTCAGGTGCCACAGAAGTAGAAGAGGATAGAGAGAGAGTTTTAGAAAGAGTTGGGATATTTCAGAACAGCAAATGTTGCCACCTTAGTAATTTGTGGTACTTACTGTTTAATTTCATCTGTCAGCAGATACAGAAAAGTTATGCATAAAATTAAAGAAAACAAAACCAAAACCCTGCATTTCTTTAATGCCATTATACATCAGCTACATCACTATAAAAAGCAATTTAAAGACTTTTTGTAAATTGATACAAATTGTTATAATAATCTCCATTAAAATGTTAACTTCTTTTTATCTGCTAATTAATGAGGTAAAGACACAGAAGGAACTCAGGCCATTCCTTGTTTTTTGCTTGTCTGTTTTGGAGGGTGACAGAACGCTGAGATCTAGGCAGGTCCTTGATGGGGTGGGGACTTCATTCCCAGACTAAGGATTACATAACCCCTTCAGCACTATTCCAGGAGTTGGAGCAGTAACCTGATAGGAATCAAGAGGAAACCAGTCTTATGTAAACTACAGAAACTGTTGGATCAGTAGCAGAAAAAGTGAAGCCTAAGAAAAATTAGGATGATAATTTTAAAGCGAAGGGACAAAAGTGTTGGTGGAAAGAGAGAGATTGCTTTAATGGGGAATATTATATTTGAAATGATTAGAATAGCACTGCTTGCATGAGAACTAGAAACATTCTTGAACACAGTTCACAAAAAATGGTCATCTCCATGTGCTTTTTAATATACTTTCTCCCAATTTATTATTCCAATCTTGGTTTCAACTGGAAGAAACCAACATAGGTCTATATTAATCGTTCCCAGCAACCAATTCCCAATTCAAAAACCCTGGCAACTATTAGTAGAACAGATAATGAACCACTTTTTATGAAATCTATGAGCAGGATGATTAATATGTTTTGCATGATTATTGAGGGAGATGAAAGGAAAGGAGATAATAACTGCTTGATGAAAGTGATTACTTCAATTTCATTAGAGTATTGTTTTTTTTTCCTCTTGTGCTGTTACTATCCAGATAAACTAAATGCAAATGTTAGATTGACTAAAAATATCTGAGTTGTTTTAAATGCTTTCTTTTTATTTTATACATTTTCCAGAGATTTTTCTGTTTTGTAAAGAACCAATATTTGGGTTTATTGACCTATTTTGGTGTTTGAGTCTGCTGTTTATTACATTTTTATGCTCCAACATTTATTATTTGCTCCTTCTCAATCACCTTGGACTTTGTTTTTGTAAGTTCTTATGTCAAATAGTTTATTTTATTACATTAAATAATGTTTATTTAAAATTATGTATTTACTTTGAATGTCTCAGAGAGTTTGATTTGTCATGGTCTCAGTTTCTTCTTCTTGTATCTTAATATATATTTTTAATTTCACTTTTTACCATTGTATACATACTTTACACAGTAGTAGAATCAGTAATCAAAAGCCTATGTGCCCCTCACCTGGTTGCAGCAACTGTCAGTGCTTTGCCAGTCTTCGTCCTTGGTTCCCAGTTATTTTTCTTTGCAGGATATGATGGCATTTAGATCACAAATATTCCAGCTGTACAATTATCTTTATTGGTCCTTTGACCCAATATTATTTAATTATTTGTTAATTTTTCTCTTGTTCAAGTAACCTGTAGTTTTAGTAAGATGTTTAATGTAGGCAATGCACATTTTCATTTGACTTGTTTTTACCTATTTATTGTCTTCCCTTGTTGGCTAGGTTTTCTAACTGATGATTGCTGGTTCATGGGAGCAATGTTATCCATTTTATCTATTTTTTTCTCTTTGTATAATATTTTATGTTTTTAAAATATTTCATATGTTTCATGGAATTTATTAAAATACAGAAAATATAAAGGAACAAAGAGCTCTTAATTTCAGACATAGTAATCATTAGCATTTCCTGATAAATCCCGCCAGGCCATCTTCCTGTATCTCTGTGAAATCACACCTTGCATATGCCATTGTGTTCACTTTTCTTTTTTCTTTTTCAACTAGCATTGCATCGTAATCATAGCATCACACTGAAATTGTATGCACAAGGTCATCAGTGCCTTCCTAACTAACTTCAAGTCTCTTGAGCATTTTCGGGCCTGCCTTCCACAGCTTCTTCTGCGCATGTGCGGTCACGGGTCACCCCGTGGAGCATCTGGCTCTGGGACTTCCTGACTTTGCTCTCTCAGCTTCTCCTCAAACTGGTCCAGTTTTGCTTCTTACTTCGTAGTGGTCTCCAAATACCTTCTGGCCTTTTCAGGGTTAGTGTTTCACCTTTGCTCTATTGCTCTAAGTCTATGCGATTTCTCTGGTTCATCTCGTCCTCACAAAGCACAAATCTTTTGTGAGTTCACGAATTCCAGTAAAGAATCCACACATAGCTGAAGATTCTCACAACTGTATCTTCAGCCCTGAACAAAACTAAATTGGCGGTGTCTGCTGGGAGTCTCGTCCCTTCCTGTGCTGTCCCCGTTGTTCATCTGGCTCTCTATGAAAGAAACGGGCTAGTCATGTCCTCTGAACTTTCTGTTATAAGTATATTTGTTCTTTTTCATTGATTCAAAATAACTTTATTTATAAATTATATTAATACACTTTTAGTCTCCGGTACCCGTCCTTCCGACCCCTGTCTGATGTACGGTCGTCTGCTTGCTTCTTTCTTCTAATATCTTCTAGAAGCTGTCTTTTCTGCAGACACACTCTGGCAGTGTTTCTCGTCCGCCATCTTGCCTATTTCTCAGGAGAATGGAAGGAGAGACCTCCCGAGAACTTTGGAGACAAGCGACAAGGGTAGGTGGAGCGGTTAACTTCCCTTCCCTTGCATCTCAGACTACTGCTGGGCTCCTCAGCGGTTGGAGAGACCTGCGGACCCCATCCCAGAGACAGCCGCCGCCAGCGAGTAGTAAGCCTCTAGCAATTGTGGCACCAGGCTCCCAGCCCCGTCGGGGTACCTCCCTGCACACAGACCCGACCGGGCGGCAGGCGCCATATTGCTGCACACTCCCCTCCCCGCTCCCTATCCAGGGCTGCCGAGAGAGACAATATAGCCGCCAGCCGGAGGCATCTCCAGGGAATGGGACCTTCCCTTTTGGGGCCCTACAGCTGACTGAGGGGTACTAAGACGAGGAGCTCCCTACACGCCAGCCCTCCCAGGTGCTGCTGGCCCAGTCATTCCAGGAGAACAGGGCAGACCCTGAGGCTGAGAGACATCGACACAGCTTGGGCTCCCGATGGGGGAATTAGTCTGGCACTCCTCTCCCTGGTGGGGTCAGGGATTGAACTCCGGGGCCCAGAGGTCAGACCTGCAGACCAGATCCCGCACCCAGGGCTCGCATTGCCCAGGGAACAGAAGGGATGTTTGGAAGGAGCCTACTAAGGTGTGTGCCTTCAGGGGAAGATTATCGTGCTTGAGGGCAACCCTGCTCCCAAATAGGGGCCGTGTGCCCAGCCCAGGCAGCGACCCAGTGCAGGGAACCTCCCGGCCTGCATCACGGCCAGGGGTGACCCCGTGACCTGACATCTGGCCTGCTGGCAGAGGCCCAGGAGAAGCCGCGGAGTTGGGTAGGGTGGAAAGGAGCGAGGCCTGCTCAAGACTACAGGTCTCAGACAGCCCCGCCCCCACACGCAGACTTTCTGACTAAGTGGGGCCATCCCAGCCCCTCCCTGACA
>VBSM01002217.1:894682-953715 GCA_008086735.1 Cheirogaleus medius
TGTGTTGCCACGGCTAGGCTAAAGAAGGCATCTTTCAAGTCCAGGACGGTATACGAAGTCTGTGTGGGGGGAAGAGAACCTAACAGTGTAGGGGTTTGGAACCATAGGGTGGATGTCTAGGGCATGTGCGTTGACTTCCCTGAGGTCCTGCACAGGCCTGTAGTCTTTCCCACCCGGTTTCCTCACTGGCAGCAAAGGAGTATTCCAGGCTGACTGACACCTACGGAGAATTCCTGCATCTAGGAGCCTCCAGATGTGGGGTGTTATCCCCACTCTGGCCTCCAGGGGCATAGGATACTGCCTAACTCGGGCTGGCTCCGCTCCTGGTTTTAATTCTATATAGAGAGGTGGCTGATGCTTCACCCATCCTGCACCCCTGTTTCGGCCCATGCCTTGGGAAATTAGGGGAGCCAGTTCTCCACGTTCTTTCTTTGGTCCCTCATGGGCTGGTACAGTCTGTACTCATCCGCCTGTGCCAGGGTCAGGATCTGAGTGATCTGGACACTACTGATAAGATTGCCTTTAGCATCAGTTATTACTATTCCTTCTTCTTCAAAGTAAATATGGGCCTTAAGCTTGGTGAGTATATCTCTTCCTAGCAGTGGTGTGGGGCACTCTGGGATGACCATGAAGGCATGGCTTACTTGTCCCAAACTCAGGTCCAACTTTCTCCAGGTAGTCCATCGATATGGTTTAGTTCCAGTTGCCCCCTGCACCCAGCTGGTCTTGTTGGACAATTTCCCAGTGGTCCCCATAATCACCGAATGTTCCGCCCCCGTATTTACTAAGAAACTGACTGGGCTCCCCTCCACTTGTAGAGTTACTCTGGGTTTGGGGAGGGGAATGGAACCCCGTCCCCTCCATTAATTCTCTACCTGCCCCACTACCATAACCTTCTCGGAGGATCCAGGTCTTCACCCCCACTTCTTTTTGGGGCAATCCCGAGCCCAGTGTCCATGTTCCTTGCAATTGGCACACTGATCCTTACCTAGACTCTCTCTCCAGGGTCACTCTCAGCCTCTTGGCCCTAGCTGACCTCCTCCCGTAGCTGCAAGTAGGATCTTGGCCATTTCTTTATTCGCCTTACGCGACTCACCAGCCTGGAACTTCCTATCATCTAGTCTCATCCTCTCTAAGTTCTCTTCAGGCATTTCTCTGTTGTTGTAAACTTTTTCTGCCACTTCCAGCAAGTCTTGCAGAGTTTTCTCACATAACCTATCTATCTTTTGCACCTTACGTCTGATGTCTGGGGCTGCCTGGTTAACAAAAGCCATCATAACAGCTGCTTTGCTCTCTTCTACAGTGGGGTCTATGGGAGTGTACTGCTGAAAGGCCTCCATAATCCTTTCTAAATATGCTGCTGGGCTCTCCTCAGGCCCCTGGTGAACATCTTCTACCTTGGCCAAATTGGTCGGCTTCCGTTCGCTACCCGGAGACCAGCCATCAGAGTCTGGCGGTAGACCTGGAGAGGCTCCCTACCTTCAACCTCATTGTAATCCCAGGGCGGCCGTTCGAGGGGAAAGGTCTGGTCAATGATCCGGGGGTTGATGGTGGGTCTGCCATCCTCTCCTGGAACCAGCTTCCGTGCCTCCCCCTGGATCCTCTCTCTCTCTTCAGTCGTAAAAAGCACCTTAAGCAACTGTTGGCAGTCATCCCATGTGGGCTGGTGAGTGAAAGGGACAGAGTCTAAAAGGTTAATTAGATCTCTTGGATTTTCAGAAAAATTTGCATTCTGGGATTTCCAATTGTAGAGGCCACTAGTGGAGAAAGGCCAATACCGGAATGCCTGTTCCCCGTCCACTCCAGGGGGCCCAACCCCTCTCAGAGGGAGTGCCTTTATGGGCCCCGGATCTGGAGTCCGGCCAGTCCGCTGCCTAGTCCCGTAGGCCGGTCCCTCTGTCGGCGGCCTTGTATCTTCTTGAACTGTGGGAGCTGCTGGAGCTGCCGCAGGAGCTGCTCCAAGGTTATAGGGTGGGGGGGCATTCCACTCCAAGCCTGCTAAATCTGGGTAGAGGTTTGAATCTGGCAACACAGGGGTGGGGCCAGCCGAGGGCGATCCAGTGGGTCGTGGGTCTTGCTTCTCACCCCTTTTAACTCCTTTGGTGACTAGGATTTTGGCCTTCTACTTAGGGGCAGGCAGGAGGGCCATTAACCAGAGTGGTGGATCCTGAACCAAACCTTGCCAGACCTTGATATAAGGAATTTGGTCAAGATGGCAGGGGTGGCCAAACACGACCCTTTTCACCTTTGCAATCAGGGAGGCATCAAAAGAGCCTTCTTTAGGCCATCCCACCCCAAATGTGGGCCACTCTGCTTCACAAAGGGTGACAAACCTTCCCTTCTTAACCTCCAAGGACAGATCATGTGCCCTTGCCCTCACATCCTGAAAGTGGCTCATGAGGATAGACAACGGCGTTGTCACAGTCTGCCCTATTTCTGTGGAGAAGAAATTCCAGACACGAAACAAACTCACTCTCACACCCACACAGATGACACGATTGAACACGGAACAGATAACAACCCGGGGACGACAGAACAAAAACAAACAACAGACCGGGGGAACAAACAACAGACCGGGAGAAAAATGACTAACCTGGTCCAGACCTACTCCCCGGCCCCCTCTTGACCGAGCCCCTGGCTCCAAGGCCAGCCATGGGGTTTCCAACGAGGCCAGAGGACGTCTCCTTCTGACCCCGACCGACGACCTACTGGCGCGTCCGCCTAGGTCCTATGCTGGTCTCCTAGTCTGGGGTTCCTATCTCCTCACTCCTTCCTCGGCTCTGAGTTTTATCCAGCGGTTTGTGAATCCCGGGCGAGCCCTCAACATGTTAGAGCCCAGATCCGCAGAACCACGGGACAGAGAGACAGAGTCACCGAGGCTGTAATCACCAAAAGTAGTTTTATTATCTAGCTAGCTAGGGTCCAAGCCTCAGAGCACCAACGCAGTGGCCTCTATTCGGGCAGGGACCCCAAATGGGGTGGGTGTAAGCTTTTTATACTCAGTGCACATAAGCTGTCCACGCGCTGATCATGCATCTGCCCTTTACAGTGATTTGTTCTACATTCTGATCACGCAGCTGCCCGTTACAGTGATTGGTAAGCTCCTTATCTGCCATTTTTTTCAACCTTTTACTTCACCCTGTCCTTGATTGGTCCTAATGTGTTCCGGGTGGGCTCCGGAATCAGCACTTTCTCCTGCATTTTGTTTCAGCCCACAATGCCCTGCGGTAAGCTGCGGTCAGCAAGCAAGCAGTAAACAGAAGCTAGAAGGCAGCCGTTAGCCTAATAGCCCAGTATTATACAGTTTTATATTTAGAAAAAATGTCTCTGATGAAAAATGTCTTAAAATCAAAAGTTGTGTATTCAGTGTCAAACATGATATTTTAAAGTAGCCTTTCCAATACCTGTGAAGGCAAAGACAACAGATGCAAACCCATTGCCTTATCAGACCGATGGGGAGCGTGATGACACAGCGTGGGACGTGTCTGCCAGGCAGACATGCGTAGACTGTGTCTCATGGTATGCCCAGGCTTCCTCTCGAAAGTCGGGATATCGCAGTAAAGGCCAAGAGGCTTGATGGTTTATCCCCCACCTTCTTCCTGACCTAGACATCCAGAGTCTGAGTTACTCAGAAAACTGCATCCCCATCTCTGCATGCCAGAGGGTACCTTAGTTCACCTGTGGCTGCCCTTTCCTTTGTGATTTCTTTGCATCTCTTTTCCAGTTCTTAATACCTTGAAGCCTCAGTTACTTTTCTGTTCTCCCAGCTCCAACAGACTACCCACTCTTCGAGGACAAAGACTATTCCTTAATTATCTCTGCCTCTCTACTGCCTAGTAGATGCCTTATAACATAGGAAATTCATAATAAATGTTTGTTGAATGGAATTAATGCAGTTAAAATAAGATTAGTGTTTTGATAGTATAGGAAATATTGTCACACAATTCCACAGAAAAGGCAAAATGCACTTGTCATCATTCGTAAATAAATGCTTTCAGTGTATCTTTATTTTTCTCAAAGTGTAAGTTTTCGGAAAATAAACACATTCATTCAGATTTATAAATAAAAACAAAGAAAACACATCTGTACCTGGCTGCGCCACAAATTACTTATTGTAATTTCCAATTAATTTATTATCTCCCTGAATAAACAAGCGTCTCTTTCTACACTGCCAGCTTCTGTGAATGGCAAAACTGTTCACACAGTTTCTCAAGCCAGCCTCATAGGAATCTTCTTAAACTCTTCCTTTCTCTTTCTTAGCCCATGCCAGCCCTGCCTTTTAATGCCATTTCATTGCTGAATTCCATTTTGTCCTCATAGCTATTAACGTATTGCAGATCTGTTCACATCTAGCTTATAGCAACACCCTCTTGCCTGATTCTTGCGCCTTTTCTTCCACCTCGTTGGCCTTTAATTCCATCTGCATGCTACAGTAAGATGCATATATGACTGAATCAGGGCTCTACTTAAAGCCAACTGATGGCTTCCATCACTGAAATTCTGCTTTCTGATGTCACTTTTGTAAGCCTGCCTTGCCTACCTCTCTGTAAACGTCGCCCGCCATCCCTGACCACTTCTCTCAAAATCGTATTCTAAGGATTCTACACATCCTGAAGTCATCTACACATTGCCAAGTAATCACGCCAACCACTAGCCCTTCTCCCCGTGCCTCTTTGTCACCTACATGTGATTCCCCCAGCAGAAATCTAATTATTCATCTCTGCATAATATGGGTATAGAATTTGCATACATCTATTATTCACTTGCCATATTCTTGTGACACTTATTAATCCACACCTCTGTCACTAATGCTCTTCTTTAATCTCCTTGCATCCAAACTGAGAATCTTACTGGTTTTTAAATCTATAGAATCTTGAAGAGTAATTGACACACAGTAAACAGAACAGAGATTGGTCAAGCCAGTGACCTACAGTTTTAGAGGTAGGAAGACCTTCCTTAGACACATATTCAGATTATTGTCTTCTCTAATTTTTCTCTGATCTTAGGCAATAACTATGAATGATTTACCCTGCATCTGTTGTCCCAACATGCATTTCCATTCATGTTTTGCCTGACAGTAATAAAAAACATGTAAAATGATTGTGTGGCTGAGAAAAATGTTTTAAATTTTTTCCCTGTTTGTACTGAACCCTTTCAAGTAGTTCTGTTGTGAGACATTCCACCTGAATTCAGGTGCTATTACTACTGTTGAAATAACAAAAGAGTCAATTTCAATTGTGTGAGCTTTCCTGTTTTTATTTATTTTATGGAGAGCATAAAACTGTTATTTCTTCACGTGGTGAGAAAGGGAAAGGGAACATTTTTTTCCAAGCTTATAACCACTATAAAATTTGAAAATCTTGACAGTACATATTTTATATACTATTAGAGAGTGACTTCATGAATCATTAAAATGGACAGGTTTAGGAATTACTATTAAGAAAGATAATCACAACTGGAAAAAACTTTTGTACAATTGTTTTTAAATGATTTGCCTGTCGCTATACGTTACCTAGAGCTATTTTGTTGTCAGACTCATGACACTGATAAAGATAAAGCCTCCAGCCTGTGCACCAAAGATAACAAAAAAAAGAGTCAAGATTCCATTACTTGAACAGATCCTAACTCAGAAAGCTACTACTCTCAAGCAAAGGTGAGGAAAGTCAGCTTTATGAGAGTCTTCCTACTTAGAGGTCAAATTCTATGGAAGAAATATGAACTCAGAAAAAAGAGCTATCTAGTAATCCTTCACAGCGACTGCATACTTTTCTTCCCAGGTAAGTGAAATCCTATTGAATAAATGTAATTCGTATTCTATAGTATCCACGACTGGATAACAATGAGAGCTAAGCTGTTTTAAAGACATAAAGTGTGACTAGGTCCAGGTACTGTCCCTTCCCACATGGTCATTAAAATGAATGATAAGATCTGTCAATATGGGGAAAAATCTTCACCAATTTTGGAAATTAGAAATAGCTATCTAATTTCAAGAAAGGGAAAGAATTTCTGCTATATTTGCTGCCAATGGAGTCAAATTGAAGTCAAGAGTGCTGAGGAGCAAGCTTCTTCTAAGAGAAAATAATAAACCCAATGAGCAAGTGGAAAGGACCTCCGGGCCGAGTCCCCTGCAGGCCCTGACCAGGGGCCGAGGGCTGGTGATGGCGGCCACCCACTCCCTCCTGCACTGAGAAGCATCTCATACAAACGGTGCCATAAAGCACATGCGTGTGGTATCCTAATCTGTACCACCCTCGCGTGGCCATGGAGAGAAAATCTCCATAAAAGCGTCGCCATAGCCCCTGCAGGTTCCTGGATGGGAATGATGACCTACCTCCACTTGTTCTTCCGTGTGTCTCCCCCAGAGCAAGAAGAAACAGAGTGAACACTAGGAAAATCAGTGTGAGATCCATGGATATGTTCTCAGAACACTTTTCAATTTCTACTACCTATAAACCCAAACTGGATAAGTACAAATCTGTGTTTTTGACAGCAGATTAAGGGGGGAAAACATGAAGCATAACACATTCAAAGTAGGATGCTGCATTTCTCTGAAAATCAGTCCCTGATGGCCTTGAGTTACTGAAGGGTAAAGGGAAAAATGTGGAAAATACAAGATTCTTTTCCTCCACGAGATTTTAAAGAAAACAGCATCTATAACTTTGCTTCTTAGTATTTATTCAATATGAGAACCCTTTGAGAATCTTATGAAAATTATGGATGTCTACCCAGAAATACACATGTGCTAAACATGCACGCATAGATGTATTTACATAAAATTTAAGAGCTTTATGGTGTCCCTAAAAGCTACCTAGTGATGCCATATTAGCTCTGTTGTTAGTCTGAGTTTTCCAGAGGAGCAAAAGCAATAGGATGTATCTATGTATCTATACTGATATTGATAGCCGCATCTCTCTCTACTGTATGCTATAGATACGCTACCTTTGTCTCACTGTGTGTCTGTGTGTGTGTATACACACACATACATATGATTTATTATGAGGATTTGGCTTACATGATTATTGAGGCTGAGAAGTCCCGAGATCTGCAGGCAGAAAGTCAGAGACCCAGGAGAGCCTATGGTTTAGTTTGAGTCTGAGTTCAACAGCAGAAGACCAATGTCCCAGCTCAAAGACTGGCAGGTGAGGGAGCAAATTCTACCTTACTCTGCCTGTTATTCTATTTAGGCTCTAAAGGGATTGGAAGAGGAC
Source organism: Cheirogaleus medius (assembly GCA_008086735.1). Lineage (NCBI taxonomy): Eukaryota > Metazoa > Chordata > Mammalia > Primates > Cheirogaleidae > Cheirogaleus > Cheirogaleus medius. The sequence continues at coordinate 901,891 of VBSM01002217.1, forward strand.
CATCTTCATTGAGGAAGATAATCTGTTTTACTCAGTCTACTGATTTAAATGTTAATCTCATCCAGAAACACCTTTCCGGGAATACATACCCAGGAATAATGTTGGACCAAATCTCTGGGCACCGCATGGCCCAGACAAATTGACACCTAAAATTAACCATCACAACTGATCTATAGAAAGACTTCATGAATGCAGCACAATCTGAGATAAACTAATGCTGACATAGGTACCCAAAGTCGTAGAGCCAGGTGGTGAAAGCACAGGCTTTGAAGTTAGAGAGATTGGTCTCGAAATCCCAGTTAGTTCTCCTCACTGGCCATGTAGTCTTGGACACAGACCACAGCACAGTGCCTGGGTGTGGTGGGGCACACCCAGAAAATGACACAAAGTTAAGGAATATGATTCTTGGATTTAAAATTGCAATGGGGGCAGTGAGCATCACATTGTACACTGGAAAAATTACAGACAAACTTAAAGTCTTCTGAAGAATAGTAAAAAAATATCGGGTTATGCATAAAGGAACATAAAAGAGTTCTCATAACTTTCTGAAGCACCAGCTGGTGTTTGGAGGCACTGCCCCAGAGTGCTAGCCAGGAGAGACCAGGAAACACCTGCTTGTGGAAAAAATGGCAGCATTTTCACACACTACAGAGTACCACATACACAGTGCTTCCCCTGAACAAACGACTGAAGTATTTTCTCCAGAACAAAAATGAATCAATGTGCTGACAAAGGAATGAAGAAATTGTGACCAGAAAAAAAAGCCAAGAGCACTGAAATCAGTTAAAATGTACAAATATCAAAGAATCATCCTAAATGTAGCTATAGCACTGATGCTAAAATGTTTTCTGTTTGAAAAAAATCTATAAAATTAAAAATGGAGTGTATAAGCCCAATTAAATGTTTGAAAATTGGGAAACTGGAAGGAGAAATGACTAATAACTCATCTCTGGAAAATATTTAAAATGACTGAGGCACTAAGTTTGGTAACTTCTAGAATAATTACAGATATTTTATTTAGGTTATTACAAACAATGACAGCAACAGGAGAGTCTACATGGGTCCACAGAGTGAACGTCAGTGCGAATGGTCAGACTGCTCTTCTAATTCGTATTTGTATGCTGTGCTCTTTTAAGTGACTGAATAATTTTTTCAGGAAGGACCGAAGCCTGATATATTTTTTGGATTATTCATAACTCAAAATATTGTCCCGTTACCTTCACGTGATAACACAATCTCGGGTGAATAAAGAATTCCAGGTTCACATTCTTTTTTCCTCCCAATTCTGAGAAATATTAGCTATTGTCTTTTAGGGTTTAGACTCATGAAAGGGGACTGTTAAGCAGGCCTAATTGTTGCATGTCTTTCATCTGTTTTCTCTAGTATTCCAGTAGACAGGCTGTGAGATGGATGGAAGCAGAATCACAAAGACACTGGCTATTAGCCAGACTGTCTGGCTCATATTTCGGTGTGTCTTTCAGATTCCCCGGTGGCCTCTTCCTCCCCACCCCCCTGTTGGGTGGCTGGCCTGGCTGGGGAGCGCTGACCGACCTCTGCGAGCTGGGGCTGGGGCTGGGAACCACTTTCCTGAGCAACAGTTGAACCCTCTCTCCTTTGTTGCTTCCATGGACTACTGCAAGGTTCTTTTCCTTCTTGCAGTGGAGACTTTCTGTGTCTCTAATCAAGTTTACTAGGACTCAGTGGTGCCCCTTCATAGCTTCACCTAGCAGCATCTTCCGTGAGCAGATGAGCAGATGCCTCCACGCACTGCCCGGCCCTGGCTGCACCTTCCAAAGGCAAATTGTTTGCACCTACTTCCTTGCCTGGGCCAAGCTAACTAGTGAACAGTTTTATGGAAATGTTTGCTCTCATTGTCAATTTATCACACAGGTTATCATACAAGTTCTTAAAACAACTATGATAACCATTTTTAATCCATCAGACTAGAAAACTATTTTCATTTTCCTTAAATGATGGAGTCATGGTAGGATATGAAAACAAAAAGGCATTCATATGCATGGTAGTAGTACAATTTATTTCAATTGCACTAGAAAACAATTTGGCAAGAGATTTAAAAATATTTCTATCTTTTTATTCCATAACTTCATATCTTAGAAAGTATTCAAAGAAAATAAGTGGAATAGAGAAAAAAGCTTGATGCACAAAAATGTCTATTTTAGCATTATTATTAATGCAGATGTATATTGAGGGCAAACATTACATGTTCAACAAATGGGAATTAAGTAAATTTCAATTGATAGGAATATTATTGCATTTGAAATGTTTACAAAGAATTTATAACATGCAGAAATTCTGCTTTATAATGTTAATTGAAAAATGACAAAAGCAATTGCATATGCATATATATATATTAAATATAGAGTCTAGCTGTATAAACAGTGTACAGAAATATTTTAAAAATATACCAAAATATCGGGAATGGTTGGTTTTGGATAATAGCCATTAAGTGTTTTTTTCTTTCCATTTTCATTTGTATGGTTCAAATTTGAAATTAAAGGAAATACATTTATATTATAATGAGAATAGAAGGTAGGTAATTTACATATGCATAATTAGGCAAGACAGAAATAATATTTGTAGGGAAAAAGCTAATCTTGTATTCTGGTCTTTCTGGATCTTTGAGTTTTTATTTGACCACCCACATGCCTTTTTCTTCACGTTTTCTTCAAAAGTTTGGGATTTGGCAACGTGGAGGAAAAAGACCTAATGTGTCCCCAGATTCTGTGTCTTTGAATTTATTCTTTTAACCTACAGTACTAATCTAAAAAAATTGATGTGATGTGTCTGTGTGAAGTCAAGAGTAAAATTGTTAATATGTAAGAATAAAAGATTCTTGAAGTTCTGAATGCCAGAGGGTACAATACTCGGAGACTAATAATGTAGTGAAAGTTGCATGGTGAAGTTTAATCTGGCAATTTCTTTTTCTGCCCACAGAGAATAGAAGAAATAGTTTAATAATGATAAACTATATAAAGCGTTAAGATCTGTGAAAAGCAGTCGGCGCAGCCATGGGAGAGAAAACCACCTCGTCAGGCTCGGTCGGCATGCTCAGGTGTGCGCTCCTGGCCAGCTCGTCAGCTTCCCTGCTTCACAGGAAACATGACTCCGCTTTCAGGAAAGTCTTTAGACGTCTAAACTCATTTCTTTCATGGTTTGGGCAATAGAAGATGGTGGATTGAGAATGAAGTCCTTAAGCTAACAGTTTGTCACAGATCAGCAATTTTGGGCAATCTGATATAGTTATTAAAATTCACTACAAATCCAGAAACTTTATGTGTAAACCATGTTTCTCCAGCAGGCTGGGGCTAGGAACAAAGAGGGTCATTTTGAGAAGAGCGGACGTCAGTGCGTGGCTGCCGCGTCTGTCTGGAGCGTCTCACAACTGCACTCCCCGGCTGGCTGCCCTGGCTCCTGCCACCCAGAAGCTTCGACACGGCATCCAGTTATTCTTAGTACTTCCAGGGTATTTCTTATTGTTCCGCCAAGCAAAAGTCAAGTTTGTCACTGTCCTTCCTGGCCCCTTTGTCCACTAGTGCCAGTCACTGCCCTGAGAACCCAGGAGACCCTGTGCCGGACATTGTGTTCCAGCACACGGAGGCCATTGAAGGCTGCCTCCTGCCGCAGGCCCCCTTTCCCCATCTTGGTGTTCCTCGCACATGGCCGTCATCGCCAGTCACTGCTGCCCAGGACACCCCTGCCACCACACACCTCTGCACAGACCTCAGATGCCAAAATTTGCCAAAATGCCAACACTGTCACTGTATTTCTGGAACTTTCAATGTACTTGAAGCCATGCTGTGCTCTGTGCTGAACTGGGAAAATTTTTCTCTTGCATTTGTACTATTTAATTTGAGAGTTAACAAAGAGGTAGTGGCTTGAACCCTGTTGCTTTACATAGTATAGAGTGAAAATAGCTATTTACATTTTAATTTACATCTCCCCCTCTCCTGGGAGTCAGAGAGGACTCCTGGTGGGCAAGGTTGGGTAAACTGTTGTGATGGATTCTATGCAAACTCAAAATTGCCTTTCTTCACCACCTGCTATGCTTGATTTGTAGGTGTTTCTGACCAACTCCTTCTCTTTCTAGAATTAATTCTCCAGGGAGGCCTCCTTTTGCAAGCAGACTTGGGACAGGCCCACTATCCCATTGTTAAGTGTATGGGAGCTCAGTTTTGGTTCACACCAATAACCCTAATACAGAGCCTCAGGCCAAAAATTCAGCTTTTCATGCTGTACACTCCCTGACCAAACGTGGATATAGTTTTGGACTGATAGATTTTTTTATAAGTTAGAAGTAGAGGGGAAAATGCAAATGCAAAATAAAGAAGCTTGTTTTAAAATATATGTATACATAGATGAAAACATCGCATTGCATCCTAAAAATAGACCCAATCATTATTTGTCAATTTAAAATAAATAAATAGGAATTATTCACACTTTACACATGTATATTTCAACAGGCATATATATTTTTTTACCCCCAAAAGGGTAACATACATATGCTTGTGTATGAAGAGGAAGTATAATAGTTGGATACATATGAAAAGGGTGAGTAGTTATCTCTGGGGAGTGGGAAGGGGGCTAGGAGTTCTTACTCTCCACGTCACATATTCTATGTTTGAAAAATGTTCACTTGAAGTGGATTTCATTTTTATAATGATTAAACTTCAAAAAGTGTTTCACTGTGTACCTGATCTGTGCAAGGAGAGAATGCAGAAGAGGTGTGAGAGCACTAGAGGCTCGTGTTCGGATGCAGAAAGTCGTTGCCAATCACGTTTGACTAGTAAATGCTGTGTCAAGATTTTAAAATGCAGCTGTCCCTCCGTGTACCAGGGGGGTGGGTGCCAGGACCTGCTGTGTACCACAGTCCCCACACACTCAAATCTTGTAGTTGGCCCTGCAGAATCCACATAGGAAAAACCAGCTCTCCCTGCATCGGGTTTCAAATCCTTTAAGTGCTGTATTTTTTATCCAAGTTTGCTTGAAAAACATGTGCGCATAAGTGGACCTGTGCAGTTCAAAGCTGTGTTGTTCAAGATTCAAGTGTAATAATAAAATATCAAAATAAAATATATCTACATATAAAGTGGATTTTGCATTAGTTTCCTCTTGCTGCCATAACAAATTACCACAAATTTAGTGACTTACAACAACACAGGTTTGTTACGTTGCAGTTCTGTAGGGTGGAAGTCCAGCCCAGGTCTCGCTGGGCTAACGCCAACGTGTCCCCATGTCTTCTGGAGGCTGCAGTGGACAATCCATGTCCTCCCCGCCCCTGGTTTCCAGAGGCTGCCCGTGTTCCCTGGCTCTGCCCCTTCCTCAGCCTCGAGGTCCTTCTCACATCGCATCACTCTGCTCTTCCATGGCACACCTCTCTCTGCCCCCTCTTCCACTTTTAAGGACCCTGTGATTACACTCCCCCTACCCCGACAATCCAGGATGATCTTCCTATTTTAAAGTCAGCTGATGAGCAAACTTAATTCCATCTGCAACCTTAACTGCGCTTTGCATGGAACGGAGCCGCTCCACAGCACCTTCCATCTCACCTGCTTCCAGGGTCCAGAGTTTGTAAATGCTTTTTGTTGGAAAGAGATTAAATAACAATATGCATTTGTACATGTTGTGTTTACGTAAAGAAACACTGGACTAATTTTTTAAAAAATTAATCAAATTAATTATTTAGGGGTGCATGACAAAGGATGAGGACTGAGAGAGAAGACTGAGGCTTCTCAGTATTATAACCACTTACATCTTGTTTACCTTCCTTCAAGTTATGGATCTCACTGAAGAGAGCTGAATTAAAACATTTAAGATAGATGAAGTAGATAAATTCCTAGAAAATATAATTTGAAAGGCTGACTCGAGAATATATAAATCTGAATGGTCAATAACCATTAAAAATATCAGATCACTATTTGAAAAAGAATCCAAAGGCTCAAGATGGTTTGCCAGAGAGTTCCATCAAACTTCCCAGGAACAAATAATTTCTATGCCTTACAAAATTCCAGATAATGGAAAAAGAGAGAATATAACATAATTCATTCTAAGAGTCAAGCTTAACCTTTATATAAAACCAGGAAAGTCATAAAAAAGAGTATTAAAGATCAATTTCAGTAATAAGCATAAATGCAACAAAATATTAACATTAGCAATAAAATATCTGAAAAATATAAACAAAATATATCATGACCAAGTTGTATATATTTAAGAATGCAAGAATGATTTAATGGCAGAAAATTAATTATGTAATTCATCACATTAACAAATTAAAGGAGAAAAGTAATTTGACTTTATAAATGGATGTACAAAAGTACTTCAAAATGTGTAATAATAAAAAGAATTCTTTGCAAGCTATAAAAGAAAGAAAATTTTTTAAGTTTTAGAAATAATATCTGAAAATTCACAAAAACGTTATTCTGTGAAGTAATAGAGCTATTCTCTTCAATAAAGCAATGATGTCCACTATCACCAGTACTATTCCAATTTTATTGGAAGGCTTGGTCATGCTGTAAGATGGAAAAAAAAAAGTGCTATGAATCTGGAAAAGGAAGATATAAAATTGTCGGTTGTTATATAGTATGTTTGTTTATTTAAAAAATACAGATAAGTTATTAACATTAATAAGAGTTTTATAATTTGGTTTGATACAAGATCAATATTCAACATTAATATTAATATATGTCAGCAACATATAGTTAGAAATTTATGTTCTAAAGTGCCATTTATAATAACAGCAACAATAATAGCAGAAAGTGTACATATGAAAAAATTAATAAAATACAGCCTAGATTTGTAAGGAGCAAATTATAATGATTTATTGAAAATTAAAGAAAGATGGAGATATTCACTATATTTATAAATAGGAAGATGCACAAACATAAAGATTTAATTTTTCTCAAACTCCTTTAAAGATAAACTGGAACTTCAATAAAAGTTCTCAAGGGGTTTTTGAGGTCACTTTGATCCTACAGTTAACATGAAAGACAAAAGGCCTGAGAGCAACCAAAGGCAGTGAGCTTGCTTTTCTAAATTATCAGAGTTGATATGGATACAGAAATTAAAATAATTTGGCTGTGGCACAGGTATACATAAATTGACCAGCGAAATAAATAGACCACAGAAACACAACACATGGGGTCCCCCTGATGTCTCTGCGCCGCGCCACTGCGGGCACGAGGCCGCACGCCTGCGCCCTGTGGTGCATGAACGTCCTTTTCTGATCCACGGAATCTGCCGTGTGAACTTCAGAAGAAAATACAGGAACGGTGACAGGCAGAATTCTTCGCTGGCCTGGGTGTGGTGGGACCGCGTGAGGAAGCTGGGATTTTACTGCTGGGCTTACGGCGCTTCCCAGGCAGGGGAGGACTTGTGCAGCCTCACTCACGGTCCCTATTGGGCGACTTGGGCTCGTCAGAAGGAAGATTCCTCGCTGCAGGCTTCACCTAATCAGGTGAGCCCTTCAAAAGAGGGCCCAGATCTTTACTGAAGGGGAAGATTCCAAGTCTGGAGACTTCTCCTGTTGACCCAGGAGCAGCGACAGCCCGCGGTGCAGGTCTGTGGTGTGGCCGCCGAGCCGCCTCAGCCCCTGAATTCTGCCCAGGAGCGCAGCAGCGGCCGTCCACCTCTTGACTGCTGCTTTGTGAAGCTCTGAGCACAGGACCCAGCCGAGCCTTGCCACGACTCCTGACCCATAGTCAATTCATGTGTGTTAGTTTGTTACACAACAGTAGAAAATACAGGAAACTATTATTATAAACCTTAAGAATCGAGGAGCCTATTAAATGGGACCCTAAAATGGTGAATGTTAAATAAAACAATAATGGAATTAATATTAAATTAAGACTTTGTTTCTCATCCAGAAAAATGGAGTGAATATACTTTTCCCTATTCCTCCTGCTTAATATTACTAAAAATTCTGGACGTTTTATATAAAACAAACATGAGAAGGCTTTGAAAGGCAGAGGGAAGGCGGCAGACTGCAGGGTGACATCTTGACTTTGGGATCCAGGAAATCACACCATGTGGGTTTCCTAGGTTTTTGGGTCTTTTTTGTTTTGTTTTGTTTTTCATTTTTTGCCTCATGTATTCAAGATTTGGACACAAAGAAGCAGAGAACCCAGAAATGTCAATAGGCAAAGACATAAAAAGCCCAAATAAAAGTCTGCTTTCTCTAGCCAAGGGACCAGGAAAAGAGCAAACTACTAAGACAGGAAACTTTAAATCAGTAACCACTCTATTCCACCTGCAGATGACAGGAAAACTGGTCCATCCCAGCCAGCCAAGGCTGAGTCAGAGCCTAGACTTCCAGCCGCCCTCCCTGCCCCCTCCAGCCAGCATCAGAGACATCTGCGCAGGGAGTTGGGACTTTCATCCATTCTCTTCACACACATACACCCATGGAATAGATCAAAAAGCTTAAATAATATTTTAGTCATGGATTAGAAGACTCAACATAATAAAGATATCAGTTCTCCCAAATTGATATAAAGGTTTAATCCAATTCCTACCAAAATCACATCAAGCTTTTTTGTAGACATAGACAACATTATTCCAAAATTTATATGGAAAGACAAATTAACTAGAATTGCTAAACAGTTTTGAAAAAGAAGAATAAAGTGGAGGAATCAGTCTACCTAATTTCAAGGCATGGTTATAACTACAGTAATCAAACTGTGTGATGTTGATAAAGGGACAGACATACAGATTAATGGGACAGAATGGAGAACCCAGAAATAATTCCACAAAAATACGTCCAGCTGACTTTTGATAAAGATGCAAAAGCAACTCAATGCAGAAAGGATAGAGATTTTTAACAAATGGTGCTGCAGCAAGTGGATATCCATAGGCAAGAAAATGAACCTCAACCCAAGTCTAAGACCTGACATAAAAATTAACTTTAAGTTAATGGATCACGAACTCAAACGTAAAATGTACAATTATAAAGGACTCAGGAAAAAAGATATAGCTGAAAATCTTCCAGATCTAGGGCTAAGTTTAATATCAAAAGCATGATCCATAAAATGAGAAATTGATAAATTCAATTTTATCAAAATTAAAAACTTTTGTTCTAAGACCCTGTTAAGAATATGAAAAGACAAGATACAAAATGGGAAAAAATATTTGCAATCCACATAGTCAACAAAAGATTGTTATCTAGAATACTAAGAACTCTCACACCTCAACAGTAACAAAGCTAACATTTATTCAAGTAGAAAATGGGCAAAAGTCATGAAAAGACATTTTACTGAAGATGTTATGAAGACATACAGATTTTGGGAAAATAAACATGTGAAAAGATGTTCAACACCACTAGGGAAATGCAAATTAAGACCACCATGATCTCTTTGTATTAGTTCTTACAATTGAATCTGGATCTATACTTAGCTCAAACGAAGGTACCTTCCAACTCTTACAGTTAAATCCTCAGCTAATCTTCTGGGCTGTTGCTAGCTCCAAACAGAACTGGCTCCCTCTGTTTGCCGTGGACACCACCACTGTAAGTGACAGCGTCCCAAGCCAGTGAGCCTCAGCGGGGCTGGTTTCCCATCTGCCTTGCTCCGGGTGGAACAGCACAGCCAGAGCTGCTGGAAATGGGTGGAAACAGCCCTGGCAAGAGCCCCAGACTCTCACTGCTTTAACCTGGAGGTCAGCAGTTTTCAGGAATAATGTGTCTCAGTTTGCTGTATGCCTTTGGTCAATTTCCAGTGTTGAAATGGATGTTTATGACAGCTTTGTCCTATTTTATTGTAACTTTCTGGGAGAGAGGATTTGTTGAACTACATATTCCATCAGAAGTAAAAGCTTTGAAGCAAGAATTTTATAACAAGCCACATTTTAAAAAACATCGGAAAGTGAACAAAAAGTCATATCATGAAAATAAGTTAGAAAATACACTGCCTGTGTATCATAACTTACTATATAACTTCAGGAAATAACCCAGCCAAAAGAGAGACATCACGGCTTAGAACCAAAACACCGAAGTCATGAAGTACACAGACTTGCGTATCTGTCCTGTTTTACTCTGCAACTCAGATTCAGGGGTCTGATTATAGCACATCCCATCTTGAGATTTTTTTTGTGTTGTTATTGTTTCTGCTTGTGCACAAACCTGGCTCTCCCATGCTTCATTTACACAATTTTTATTCCTGTGTTTACTTTATGGCTTTCCCAGAACGTGCCATTCGTTTTTTCCCGTTGTAACCAACATTTGTCAGTTTTGAAGCTCTCTTAAAGAGCAAATGGTGTTCTTTTTCAGCATGTTCTAACAATGACAAAATTATTTGCATAGTTGGCAGCTTGTGCAAAGGGACTTAATTTTATAAAGATATTTAATTTTACTCTGAAGAAGCTGAACTACATAAAATAATATAAAAGCCATTTTACCTATAATTAACTTGAATAATTTTTCCTGTCTTTTAAGTGTTTATATTAAATTACCTGAGTCACTTTTTAAAAGTGGGACATTATCTTTGCAAAGCCCTTCTTAATACCATTTTCCCTCTAAGATGTATGAACATTCTGTGTTAATGGTGTTGTAATCTAGAACTTATGATTTCTGTTAAAAATTTTGCATGGAAAAAATAACTGCCAGGAAATATATGAAAATGCTTGCCATTAAAAACTCCCTGTCTGGCTGCAACCCATGACTCCATTCTCTCATTCCCCATCTAAAAACCTGCCTGCAAAAACTAGAGAAAGATGAAAATTCACAACATTGAAAACTAAAAGCAACAAAGTATTTCAAGGATCTGGGAGGAATTTACACCATTTAAAAGGCACATGGAATCAGGCTGGAACAGTTAGCAGCTGATCTCAACAAATACTTCTTGCCTGAATGACTTCAAGAATTTTGTTTTCTCTGAATGTTCAGAGGCTAAAACTACACAATATGTAGAAACTTAGACATCATTGCAGGTATTATCCAAGAAAGTACCTTGATTAATAATTTTCTTTCTGCTTATTTTTGAGGTATTCCCTGGATTGTCACATAAGGAAAGCAGAATAAAAACTATGATGCACATGAAGCTGGGAACAGGAAGGAACTTCAGCAGGAGGTGCTTGGGGAGGGGTAAATCTGCAGACTGAAAATTTTGATTTGCTCACACCCAATCTTCTTTGGCTTAAGAAATACCATAAAGCAGTGGTTTCCAACCTTTTTGGCACCAGGGACTGGTTTCATGGAAGACAATTTTTCCATGGACCACGGTGGGGGCAGGATGGTTTCAGGATGATTCAAGAGCATTACATTAATTGTGCACTTTATTTCTATTATTATTACATTGTAATATACAATGAAGTAATTACACAACTTCCCATAATGCAGAATCAGCGGGAGCCCTGAGCTTGTTTCCCTGCAACTAAATGGTCCCATCTGGGTGATGGGAGACAGTGACTGATCTGACAGGAGGCGGAGCTCAGGCGGTCATGTGATCGATGGGGAGCAGCTGTAAATGCAGATGAATCTTTGCTTGCTCCTCTGCAGTTCACCTCCTGCTGTGCAGCTGGTTCCTAATAGGCCAAAGACCAATACTGATCTACAGTCCAGGCGTTGGGGACTGCAGCCATAAAGAATATAAAAAGGAATTGGAAAATCTTAAAAAATATGTGCATGAATTACAAGATTAAAGATTGATGTCAAGAGAAGGTCCTCACTTGCACAGCCTGGCTTGGTGACTCTCTAGAAGGACTCACAGGACTCAGCGTACAGTCATACTTATGGCTAAGATATATTGCAATGAAAGGATATGAACAAAATTAGCAAAGGAGAAAGGTGCATAGGGAGAAGGCCAGGGGAAGCCAGATGTAAGCTTTTAAGAGGCCAATCCCAATGGAGCCACACAGGACATGCTTAATTTCAACCAGCATGTAATCGTGATAACACATGTGAAATGTTGTCTACCTGAGAAGCTCACTGGAGAATCAGTGTCCAAGATTTTTATTGGGTGCTGGTCATGAAGCCACTTTTTGCCTAGTATGCCTCAAAATCCAGATTTCCAGAAGCAAAGCAGGTGTCCAAACAGTTGAAGCAGAGTGAGCCACTGTCATCAATTAGGGAATGGTGAGAAACCTCCCCAAATACAAGGTGCCAGCCAAGGGTGTACTTGTAGGCAGGCCTTTCTAAGGATAGCAGTCTCAAATCTGCTATGTTAACTGTTTTTTGCACAATACAAAACATGTATTTTAAAATAATTCTGCAAATCAGTTTAAAAGAGGCCAACTCTTTAAGAGAAGAATGGATATGCAATTAACAATATTTTAAAATACCAGTGTTTAGTAAAAATATAAAAACATTTCTATCTTACCAGAAGTGAGGCATGCAGATCAAGCCTTTCTTCCTGGATATCTTGGTCTCTCTCTCCCCCTCCATGCACCCTCCCTCCCCCTGCTGCTCCTTCTCTCTCCTCTCTCATGATAGACGAGAGATAGGTAGATAGAGAGATAATTTAAATTATACTAAGGAGAGAGATACGCTGAGAAAATCCTGGGCTAAGGATATTCACTGCAACATTACGTATAATATCAAAATTAGAAATATCCTAAATAACCTACATTGAGAAAATAGATACATTATACTGTATCTGTACAAGTGAATAATAATGATAATAATATATCATTAAAATCATGTGGAAGAATAATATCTCCATGAGAAAAAAAACTGTCAAATAAAGACTATAGCACTGGTTCCACAATGTCTGATTAGAATAAGGGGTCAAAAGAATTTAAAATTAAGTGATCAATTTTTATTCCTTTTTTATTATGGTAAAAATGCATTACTTAAAATTTACCATTTTAACTATTTATAGGCATGCATTAAGTGGCATTAAATACATTCATGATGTTGTGCAAACACTATTTCTAGAACTTCTTTGTCATCCCAAACAGAAACTCTTTCCCATTAAAAAATGACTCCTTTTTCCTTCCAACCCCCAGCCCCTGGTAACCTCCATTCTGTTTTCTGTGTCTACAAATTTGCCTATTCTCAGTATCTTTGTCCTATTGTGTCAGGTATGTATCATAATTTCATTCCTTAAAGGCTGAATAACATACCTCTGAATATACATACCACATTTTGTTTATTTCTTCCTCTGTTGATGGACATTTGGGCTGTTTTCCCCTTTTGATTATTGTTAATAATGCTGCTCTGACCATTAGTGTACAAGTGTCTGTTTGAGTTCCTGCTTTTAATTCTTTTAAGTATACGCCTAGCAGTGAAATTATATTTTATTTCTATGTTTAAATTTTAGGAACCACCAAACTGTTTGCCACAGTGGCTACACTATTTTGCATTCCTACCAGAAAGTCACAAGGGAAAAAAATTCATATGCTTATTGGCCATTTTCATATCTTCTTTGGAGAAATACCTATTCAAGTCTTTTGCATATTTTTTAATTGAGTTATTTGTTTTTTGTTTGTTGAGTTGTAAAAATTCTCTGTAAATTCTGGATATCAATCTCTTACCAGATATATGGTTTGCAAATCTCTTATGTTTAGACCTCTGATCTACGTTGAGTTAACTATTATATATAATATAAGATAAGGGTCCAACTTCATTCTTTTATAAGTGGAAATTCAGTTTAACCAGTGCCATTGGTTGAAAAAAACGATTGAATGGTATTCACATTCTTGTTGAAAATCAATGTGAGGGTTTGTTTCTGGACTATCTATTCTATTCCACTGGGTTACATGACTGTTCTTATGCCAGTACCACATTGTCTTGATTACTGTAGTATGTTTTGAAATCAGGAAATGTGAAATCTCCAACTTTGTTTTCTGTTTCAAGATTGTTTTGGCTATTTGGGAACATTCGAAAATCCATATAGATTTTATTAGTAGGATGAATTTTTTATTTCTGCAAAAAAAACCTGCTGGGATTTTGATAGATATTGCATTGAATCTGTAGATTGCTTGAGTAGCATTATCATCTTAACAGTATTAAGTCTCAATCCATGAACATGATTATTTTCATTTGGTATGTCTTCTTTAATTTCTTTCAGCAATGTTTTGTAGCTTTCAGTGTACAAATCTTTCACCTCCTTGGTTAAATTTCTTCCTTAATATTTTATTTTCTTTATGCTATTATAACTGAAAATGTTTTTTAAATTTCCTTTTTGTACCTTTCATTGTTAGTGTATAGAAATATAACTTATTTTTGTGTGTTAATTTTGTGTCCTGCAACTTTGCTGAGTGCATTTACCAACTATAACAGTTTTGTGTGTGTATGTACAATGTGCAGGGTTTTTTTTACATATAAAATTATGTCACATATAATTTTACTTCTTCCTTGCCAAATTGAACGACTTTTTTTGTCTATTTGTTCTTGTTAAAACTTCCAAAACTGTCTTGAGCAGCAGTGGCGAATGCAGGCATCCTGTCTTGTTCCTGAGACTCAGGGAAAAACCTTCACTCATTCGCCATTGAGTATGATGTTAGCTACGGGTTGGTTATATATGGGCTTTAATTTTGAGGAAATTCCCTTTCATCTTAGATTACTGAGCATTTTCATAATGAAAAGCTCTTGAATTTTGTCCCGTGCTTTTTTATGTGCCAATTGAGATGATTGTGTGATTTTTCTCCTCTATTCTATTAAATTAGTATGTTATATTGATTAATTTTCATATGTTGAACTATTCTTCCATTCCAGAAATAAATCCCACTGGTCATAGTTTATAATTCTTTTAACATGTTTTAAAATTTGGTTTGCTAGTATTTTGTTGAAGATTTCTGCATAATAATCATAAGAAATATTGATGTGTGACTTTCTTTTCCTGTAGTATCTTTGGCTTTGGTATTAGGGTAATGCTGGCCTTAAAGAATGAGTTTGGAAGTGTTCCCTGCTTTTCAACTTTTTTGAAAAATTTTGAAAAGGATTGGTGGTGTTTCATTATTAAAGTTTGGTATAATTCACCATAGAAGCTGTCTGGTCCAAGATTTCATTTTTGTAGGGAGGTTTTTTTATTTTGATGCAATCTCTTTACTAGGTATAGGTTTATTCAGATTTTCTATTTCTTTATGATTCAGGCTTGGTAGATCATGTGTCTGTTTCATTTAGGTTATCCAATTTCTTGTACAATTGTTCACAGTACTGTTATAATCTTTTTAGTTCTACAAAATTGATAGTAGTGTCTTCATTTTTCATTTCTGAACTTAGTAACTTGAGTCTTCTGTTTTTCTCCTCTTTAGTTTCTTTCAATTAATTTTGAATTTATTTTGAAACTTTGAATGAGTCATCTTCTCCTGTTTTCTAGTATGTCTTGTGATTTTTGTTGTTTTTACTGGAAATTGGGAATTTGACTATTATAATGTAATAACTCTGGAAATCAGATTCTCCTCTTCCCCAAGTTTCCTTTCTTTTTAATTGTTGAAGGTTATAGCAGTCCATGTGTGACTTTTCCAAACTATTTTTGTAAAGATTGTTTCTTGTCATGTGTGGTCATTGAAGTCTCTATTCCTTTAGCTCACATTCAGCCAATGTTTAGACAGAGATTTTCTTAAATGCCAGGAGCTGAAACAAACCAACCAACAAAAGCCAACCAAAAACCTCATCAAAACAAAAAGCAAAAGAGAGAAGAGCCACCTTCCAGTCTTTGGGCCTTGGTTCTGTGCTGGGGACTCCATCACTTAGCTATGCTTGCGCTGAGCTCAGGGTCAGTAGGAAGTGAAAGCTTCAGGTCTTCTCAGGCCTCTTTCTTGGGCATATACCTGGCTTTCTAAATTTGCCCATCTATGTGGCTGCTTTGGGTGTTCTAATTCACCCAAAGTATCTCACCTAAGCTTCTTTCTGGGTCTTTGACGGCCTTTGTACCCCTCTGCTTCAATCCCTTGCCCCAGAGTAGTCACCGTGTAGCTTGTATGAACAGTGTCAGCACTTCTGTCACCTGTGTCCAGAGGTGAGTGTCTTGTGTCGGCCCTTCAGGTAATCCACACAGATTAGAAGAGGTGTACACAATAATTGGTAAAAAAAAAAAAAAAGAAAAAAAAAAAGTCTGCTCTGCTCCCTCTTTCTTAATGAGGAGCGGCGGATCTTGGAACCAGGCTGCTGCCTGCTCGAGACCAAGATGGCTGCTCTCCTGGGGCAGGGAGGGAACAGGAGTGGAAATGCCACAAACCTCTCCTACTAGTTTGACAGTGGCTTTTCTTTAACTGGGCGTTGCTTGTTTGCTGTAAACCTACTCCTTCAAAAGTGGTTCAGACAACTTCTGGGTTTTTTTTTTTTTTTTTTAAATATTTTTGTAGAGGAGCTTGGAGTTTCCCAATCCACCATTTTGTTGCTCTAAAAAATTGGTTTTTATAAATAATGTTTAAACATATGACATAGCATCTATCAAAATAACTTTCTCATGTATTTAGATCATGTATGCACATAAACAAATCAGATGAAAAAATAAAAACAAAAACAAACCTTTTTGCTGCCTCCTTCCCCATATGCTGAAAATGGAGAGAAAATATAAACCAGTGATTCTCAAACTTTCTGTGGTGGAGAATCAGTTTTCTCTCCCTCTAACATGTCATGATACTTTAAAAAATGCATTCAAAATGAATTATTAGAAAAAGGGAATAAAAAGACAAATTATCAATCTCATTTTTATTAAATTCAGTAGACAAAAAATTTCTCTGTTATATTGCCATAGAAGTTTCTAAATGGATCTTCTCAATTTATTTTGCCAACCAGTAACCTTCAGTCCTCAGCTTGACATTGTTTGGCAGACCACACTTTGAGCAGCCTGGATTAATGATTATCTGTCTGTCCTCTGAATTAGAAAGGGCAAAGGAAAAATTACTAAGAGAAAGGTTTTTTTCCTAAATAAAGTGTTAAAATCACCTATACATGAAGTTATCAAACATTGAAGGCAGACAACCATTTGGAAAGAGATTTGCCTCAAATATTGTGAAAAGTTAAATACTATATAATAACTTATAAAGATTTCATGCAAAAAGAAGAGCCAGTAAAATCCTAATTGTGAATTGAACAAAGAAACATGCACAAACCATAAAATAGAAATTGGTAAAAAAGTGGAAAATATATCATTTCCTTGCAGGAGAAGACAATATCAATCACAATAAAACCTGAGATCTTTTTTTTGCTGCAAATTTATTTTAAAAATTTTCCTAATAATTTAAAAATTCAATCAGAGATTTGTGTTGAAAGATAATTAACTGACTGCTAATCCTAAGGACAAAATGACACATACATACCACTCTAAATTTCTAAATATGAGGGTGCCCAAAACACTTAGCTGGAAGTGAAGTATCAAGAAAGATTAAGAGCTTGGTCCTTGAAGGAGGACACACAGCACACACTAGCTGTGTGACCTTGAGCCATTTCCTGTTCTGTGCCCCTCCTTCTCCATCTGCGATGTAGTGATAACTACAGTTCCTATTTCATGGCACTATCATGAGGATTAAAGAGTGAATCCCTGTAAAACTGTGCCTGACCCATCAGGAACACCCCATGAGCAATAACGGGGACTGCCATGGACATCCCCACTTGCAGGATGAGGGGTGTGCGGAGTTTGTCAGAGTACAGACCAGTGGTTTGGAATCGCCCTTTACTCATTTTGACTGGAGTTTAACAGCACCATCTTGGTCAGAGGGAGGAAGAACAGAACAGCTAGAAAAAGCTGTCTCGGTTACACGATTCCATCCACGTTCCTGGTTCCTTAGCCCTGGGCTTCACACCAGTACCGCACCTCCAAAGACTACTCCACTTCGGGGGCACCATTTATAAATGCTATTCAACAGGGTCACCTCTCTCTCTGGCTCTTCTCAAAGTAGGAGCAGGCAAGGTGGGGATGTAGCTGGTCCTCAGGTGTGAGGGGGTCACCCGTGTGTCGGGGCTGTTGACTCCACCTGCAAAGCTGGCGCACAGCCTCGGGCCAGGACAGTGTGTTCTCCCTCAAGAGTGGCGATGTCTGTGAGGAGAGCACGTCCAGAATGGACATTTATGAATGGCTGTTACTCTCTTTTTAATACTTTTAGAATATATCCCGTGCTTTAAACTGGGAATTGGTTACTATTGTAAGAAAAAAATGGAACAGTAACAACAATAAAATCCCAAATCTAGAGAAATCTCAAAGCCTCTCTTCTCAAACTACTACTTCTCAGCTGTCCTCCAAGGGAACTCAGCTTGTGGAACCTGAGACCCTCCGCAAGTGCTTCCCCCACCCCTCACCTCACCCCATTGCCACCACTGGAGCCTGGAAGACCCTGGCTGCCTAGAAGGTACATTCTTGAGAAACCTACAGTCGTTATGTGCTTGTCTTGGCAAGAGCCCGTTTTGCCACTGCACACTCAGAGCAAATGGCAGAAGTCTAGTAGGTTTCCAGTCCACTTTGCCACCCTCCAAGCACAAGTTACCTAAGGAAGATGGAGGATTGAAGAAATGACCCAGCTTTGAGGCCAGGTTCCATTTTCAGTAGCAAGTGGGCTTTGTTCCGGGGAGAAGGAAGCAATGAGACCTACATGTTAAACTGGAGACAAATCTTCTGCGGAGAGAGTGAGAGTTGCTGATTTTCACCTGCACTCACTCATTTTCCTGTAGATTGTGAGCTCACATCTGTGATTCCCAGCGACAGCCTGTTTGTTGTTGGACAGCAAACATCTGACTCTTCCCTAAAATTGTTCTCAGCTTCTTGGTGTGCTTCCTCTATATGACCTTCCATTTTCAAAACATGTTCTTCAAGGGTTTCACTTATGACTGATGCACAGTATTGCTGCAGTCACGATCTCATTTTGTCTCTCCCCACAAGTGGACAGCTGTGTTTCCTGTCGCTATGTAACTATTCACAATTACAGCAGAAACACCTCCAAATACTGCATAAAATCTCTTGTCAAGAGACCTTGTGATGGTGTCTGTCATGAATATTAAGAGGAAAAGAAATTAAATTACAGAAGAACCCCCTGATTAAAAAATTATCTGAAGACGCATACTTGAGTAGCGTAGGCTGCAAACCTGGCCCACTTCCATTCAGTAGTCACTGTGGAGGGGAGAACATGACTTGTTGCTGCAGGGATGTCTCTGCAGCACGATACATTTATCTGTGACTGGACCAATCGGAATTTCATGGTCTGAAACATTATGCATTTGTCAGTCTTGTTCAATTGTTTTCAGCAAAGTGACTCAATCATATTGTTCATGTCGCTCAGAGAAAAAAAGTGAAATGGTCTAAAATTAGATTGTGTACTAACTCCAGGCAATAGGTCTTTGTCCAGATACATTTTCCTATCTGCTGATAGATTCTTGTTGTAAAACTTAGAACCCATTTGTGACAAGTCACAGCGTATTAGCATCTGTTTCTCTATTACATGCCTTTGTTTTATAATGTAAGAATTTAATTTTCATGACATTTATCTAAAAATATTTTACAGGTCTTAAGAAATAACAGCAAATATAAGCAGCATCTCACATTAAATCAATCATTTTGTTATATATATGTTTAAGGATATAATGATTCAAAGATGGGAAGTTCATATAAAATAAAAATAATGCCCAAGGAAGACTACAAAAATAGCTTCCCAGATAAATAATGCAATCTCTTTGCATTTCAAAATATATGGGCAATCAGCACAGGTTTACAGATGTCAGACAGAAATACGAATGCTCTGATGTCCATAACACGTGCAATGATCAGGAACACTTTGCCTTTGCTCCCAGATTCCACTAGTGACAGCAGAGTTTGTTACCTCCTTTACAGCAACCCCAGAGCAGTGACGACAAGGAAAAGACAAGACAGTAAACTGATTAAAAGGCTTTGGTTAGAGGTGGAGAGCAGTTGAGTCGCCTCTCGACTGTGTGGTGACATCACTCAGGACAGCAGCTGTGGTGGTGGTTGTGTATTCTATTCATCCTGGTATCCCCAGCACTTAATGCACTACTTGCATGTATTTGACAGATTTAATTTGTAACTTTTTTCTAAATATAAATATGCCTTCAGCAGTATAGAACATTTTGAAATTAAAGAGTATAAGGAATGAAATATATTTGCCCATAATCCTACTACTCTTTGATAGAACTCTTAGCATTTTATCAGTTGTCTGATAGCATTTTGACACATGTCCATGTATCTATACATATGCCTACACACACACACACACACACACACGAATACATAATTGGAGTTGTACTCCATATGTTTTTTGGAAATTTATTTTCATTTAATTTTTATCATTGCAATACTTATAGATATTTTTTAAAAGTCAAATTGAATTTCTTGACTTATAACAGAAAAAAGGGTGTCTCCTAATTTACTCCTTCTTACTCTCCATTCCTGCTCCTAAGGGCAACTGCATTCCACACTTGTAGCTGTTCCCTCTGGCATTTAACTGTGTCCCTGTTAATACACAGTCTGCTTATCCTGCTCTTGCGTGATGATTCCGTTTAGA
Organism: Cheirogaleus medius; assembly: GCA_008086735.1. Taxonomy (NCBI): domain Eukaryota; kingdom Metazoa; phylum Chordata; class Mammalia; order Primates; family Cheirogaleidae; genus Cheirogaleus; species Cheirogaleus medius. The sequence continues at coordinate 922,291 of VBSM01002217.1, forward strand.
GTTTTATAACTGCCTTCCTACTAGAGGAGATGATGATTTAATTCTCTTCTATTCCTCACCTCTACACAGACCATCTCTGAGGGCAATCACATGTGGCCTCCATGGGCATTGATATTTATATTTTATTAGTTTTTCTAGCACTGAATTATTTGCATGCTTTTAAAGCGTTGTCACATAAATTTTTTCAATTTGTTTTCTTTAATAACTTGCATATTGTATTTTATTTGTATTCATGTATTTTCTTTCTCCTGCTTTCCTTGAAGTTGCATTTCATAACTTGCGCAGTGGTTTGACACTTTATTATTATTCTATATTGTTTAATAGCAAATATAATTGTTGGTGAGGGAAAGCATACGTGGAAACAAATTCGACCCACTACACTAGAAATGCAGACATGTCATGTTCTTTCACTTTCTATAAATAAAACCACTTCTGAGTTCCCACACACTGGCACTGATGGAAAATCCAAACTCATGCAATTTTCAAGATCTTCTCTACGTATCTATTTTTGAAGATCTTTCTTTTCTTTTCTTTTAATTTAATGAAAAGGATTGAGAGATCTATTTAAGTGTCACAGTTCTATAGCATTTTTTCTACGTCTTGAAATTTTATATTAGTTTGGTACACCTGGATCTAAATGTGGCTATTGAAATGTTTTCAACACAGAAAGACTATTACTTTTTAAATGTGGGTGAAATTTATCAATTAGAAACAGTTGGTCTTATTTAGTATTTACTCTTAAGAATTCAGATTTGTCTGAAGTTACTATACCAGTAATTTATTTTTATCTACATTATTTTTCTACGTGTGTCTTTTCCAATCACTGCACAGTAGAACTTGTAAAGCATATGTTTTTAACTTAACATACTGTAAAGGTAACTTTTTTTCTATTAGTTGTCTTAAGTTTTTAAATTGTAAATCACTCTAAGCCATGACCTCTTAACAGTTAGGATTGTGGTTGGTAGGGTGTTAATAAGGCTGATCACATAAAGGGATTACTATTTAGAATAAAATAAACAGAGTACTTTATATAAAACCATATGTAACACAATAAAAGCTGTAGTAACAGGAAAATTTGTGTTATTAAATACCTTTATAATTAAATAAGAAAATTAAAGTAAATAAATAATAAAAAGAAATTTTGAAAGAACAGTGAAAGTTATCAAAAGAAATCAGAAAGTGGGAATTATTATAGAAAAAAACAAACTGATGAGATTGCAAAGAATAGAAATCGGAAGGATGAATCATCACCAGACTCCCCTTGGAGCCGGATGGCCTGATACACAGCTTGCCAGTGCTGAGGAGGAAGGGAAGGAGGAATGAGAAAGATAATGTAACATAAAGAAAGAATTATAAAAGTCTTGAAACATTGCTACATGCAAGTGAAAGGCAACAACTTTGAAAATCAAGATAAATAGCTAGCATGATTTCCTCGCAAAATATAAGACACCAAAATTACCCAAGAGGAAGTGAAAAATTTTAATGGACCAATTACAGAAGAAGGAATTCAGGAGGTCATAAAATATATCCCATTGAAAAGGGAACCTAGACCAGGTCTCTCCACAGCTGAATTTTAAATTATCTTTAAAAGACTGACAACATTATTGAAATTATTCTAGGCTATAAAGAAGATATAGTTCAGTAAATTTTAATAATAAAATTTAATCGTAATAGCATCTAAAGTAAAATTATAGAAAATCACAATAAGTAAAGCCGAGATCATTTTAAATAGAACGTTAGTAAAAGAACCGAGGAATACATCAAAAGAGTAATGCACTATGCCCCGTAGCTTTTAATACAGAATAAAAGAGTAGTTAAAAATGAGCATATTGTAAAATAATTCATTACATCAATAAGTTATAGGAGAAAAACACAATCATATCTGTTGATGGTGAATAGATATCTCATAAAATTTAAAAGCCATTCCTTTTTTTCTAAAATTAAAACAATGGCGCAGTAATGAATGCACACCTCTTCCAAGAAGAGTTCACAGTGAAAAGCTTCTCATCGTTGTCCCACGATCAAAACTACACAGTATCAAAGGAGAAAGACAGCTTCCAAGCAGCTGGAAAGGCAGTGGGTATTACCTGCCAAAGAATGACCCACTTCCAGCAAACAGCACAGGATTAGAAGTGCGTAGAATACTATCTCCACCAAGTTAAAAGAAATTAACTGCCAGATTTCTACACTGAGTAAAAATATGTTTTAAAAAACTGGGGTAAAATAAAGACATTTTCAGAAAAAAAAAATACAGAGCAAGTGCACTAACATATCACCATTAGGGGGAATGCTAACGAACTTCAGAAAGAAAGTTTGCCTGAAGGTCTAAAATGAAAAACAGAATAATGAGCAAAGATATTGGTAAAAAATAAGTAAAATTAAGCAAACACTGACTGTATAAAACAACAAAAATAAAATAACTAATTTATAGAGTGGAGGAATAAAAACTAATATACTGTATAGTAATAGCATGTAAGTTGAAAGGAGATGATTGTTGTTAAAGCTTTTATACTTCAATTTTAAAGAGGAAGATTAAAGTGCTGTATTGGTTAACTCTAAGATAATCACTAAAATATTGTAAACAGAAAAATAAAGGTGTAAAAGAGAAATATAATGAAAAAATGAAATCAACAATATTACAAAAATTCTCAATTGAGGAGAAAGAAGGCAAAAAAGGGAGGGAAATAGGGAAAGAGGGACAAATGCAGAGCAGGTAATAAAATGGCCATTTTTGCAGTGACCAGCCAAAGGCAGTCATTTAAATTTAACTTTAATCAGCCAGTTCCTCAGTCATACTAACCACAGTTCACGTGCTCGATGGCTGAGTGGTGAGTGACAGTTGGCTGCTGTACTGGACAAGCAGCTACGGAACATCTCCATCTGTCTCTGCAGAGGGTTCTTCCGTGCAGGCCTGCTCTGAGAAGGCCTGGAGACAGGGCAGTGAGGACAGAGGTGACAGCAGGAAACTGGGGGAGGGAGGTGTTTTCTCCACATGGGAGGGTGGCACAGGAGCTGCGAGACGTGACTGGATCCTGGACATGTTTCAGTTCAGGAACAAATGACAGACAATGTCATATAATCATTAAAGAAATTCGATCAGTGCTTTTGATTTTACAGGGAAGTTCTACCAAATAGTCAAGTGCTAGATAATCCCAAATTTATACAAACTCCTTCACAGAACAGATAAGGAGAGAACATTTTGCAACTCATTTTATGAGACTAGAATGAACTTGATATCAAAATGTGTCAATGATGAAGCAAAAAAGAAAAAAAAATAGGTCAATCTCATCTATGAATACATATTCATAGGATATGAATACATATTCAAAAATTTCAAACAAAATGTTAATCAACTGAATGAAGCGATATATAATAAATGTAATACATTATGACCAAGATTGGGATTTATCTCATAAATGTTTATTATATGAGAAATGAGCATGTTTATTATATGAGAAAACCTAGTAATTCATGTAATCCAATATTAACAGGATTAACAGGAGAAAAAAGTAAGGAAACACAAGAGGTGAGAAAATTGGAAATAATAATAGATTTATAATATAAATTAATAATATAAACTATCAAAACTGACCACAGAATAGAAAGAAAATGCAAACAGATAAAATATTATAAAAGAAAGAAGTTGTCAAAGACCCACATTATAGCCCCACCTCCACGAATACTCACTTCCATAGTCTGAGATATATTCGCTGGGGAAACTGACCAAACATTTAAAGAACTGGAAATGTCAGTGTTACATAAATTGATCCAGAATACAAATGTGTGTGTGTGTATTAAGAAAACTTTCAAGCTATTTTTATGAATTCATCAAAATAATTATATCAAAATTTGACATAGCCCTATAAATTTACAGGCTGATATTGATGCAAAATTTCAAAATAAAATATTAACAATCAGAATTTGCAGCAAAATTTTGCATCATAACTAGTGAAGCTCACAACAGTAATGCAATAAGTAGTCGGTATTAGGAAATATATTAATACAACCTATAATTTTTAATATTTCAAAAGAAAAATGCATATGATTATCTCCCTCCATCATCATAAGCGATGAAAATACATTTGAAGGCTGGGCGTGGTGGCTCATGCCTGTAATCCTAACACTTTGGGAGGCTGAGGTGGGAGGATCACTAGAGTTCAGGAGTTCAAGACCAGCCTGAACAAGAGCAACAGCCCATATCTACTAAAAATAGAAAAAATTAGCCAGGTGTGGTAGCATGCACCTGTAGTCCCAGCTATTCAAGAGGCTGAGGCAGGAGGATTACTTGAGGTCAGGAGCTGGAGGTTGCAGTGAGCTATGATGATGCCACTGCACTCTAGCCCAGGCGACAGAGCAACACTGTCTTAAAAATAAATAAATAAATAAAAGTTTTAAAAAAAGAAAATACATTTGCAAATAATTTCACATACATTCCTTATAAAAATTAAGTCTAATGAAAATAGGAACATATACAGATAGATACAGAACTTGAATATAATTATGATATTTATTTAAAAATGCTAGATGCATTCTTGTTAAATTTAAAAATAAGACAATGATATTCACTCTAATTAATAAGAATTTAAATTATTCCGAAGTTATTAAACAATGTAAATGGAGAAAGGAGAGAAATAAATGAATAAAATGGAAAGAAGGTGTATGAATTATCTTTGGTAGGGTACAATATAGGAAACCTACCATGATCAACTGAAAAAATAGCAGAAGCAATAAAAAAAATTTTAAGTTTTCTGGATTCAAGATTAAATCCACAAATCTTGAAAAAAAATCACATTTACAAGAGTTACAGAAAAGGTATGCCTAGAAGTGAAATTTATGTGATATGAGCAAGATTTGTGTGAGGAAAACTTTCAATGCCATTTAAGGCTATAAGTAAATTTTTATATTGTAAAGATGTCAATCTTAATGTATTATAAAGTTAATGTGAAAAATTTTTTCATTTGAAGGAATATGTGGGGAAAACACAAGCTCATTCAAAAGTTGATGTTTACAATAAATATGTACTTAAAATGTAGTAAGAGGAGGAGGTGAGATTAGCAACACTACTATTAAAATAGATTAAAAATTAAAACAATAGTGGTTAAGCAATTTGTATTATTGTATGAAAATGTAAACATGTTATTGGTACAAAACAGAGAATCCAGAAATAGACCTAAATATATAAAAGGTTGCTAACAGCTGGTAAAAGTAGCGTGGCACAGCAGTGGGAAAGAGATGGATTGATTGAGAAATGATTGGTATTCTATTAAAAAATATAAATTTTGATTTCTACTGACTCATATTAATATAAATTAAAGGTGGGTCAAAGAAGTTAAATTATAAAATGAACCTCATATATACCACAAGATAAAGTGAGTATATTTAATCTTTACTTGGTAGAGCCATAAAGGAGAAAAAATTGATAAATCTCGTTTCATAAAAACAACAACAACAACAAATGTTTCTGGATAGAAAACAATAAGCAAAACCAATAAAAATAAGAGAAACATATTTGCTACACATATCAATAAAAGGATTCTTTTCCATAACATATAAAAAGAGTCCACAGACTTCCTAGGAAAATAATAATCCAATAAAGATTTATTGGATGGGAACGAAGACATGAAAAAGCAGGTCAGATAAAGCAAATGTAAATGTGTCTTAAGCATGATACTTAATCTTTTTTGTGATAAGAAACATTCAACTTAAATCTATGGCATGCTAATATCTTTATCAGAATGTGTATTTTGTTGGCAGGGGTATAGGAAAGAAGGCATTCTCATATACTTGCTCTGGAGGACTTGAGCAGTACTTGGTGGGGGCTGTAACAAATTGTCAGAAGTTTGGTGGCTTAAAACAACAGAAATGCATTTTCTCTTCTGGTGGCTGCTGGTGTTCCTGGAATTGTGGCCACGTCAATTCAATTTCCACTTCCACGTTCACATTCCATCCTCCTCCTTTGTGTGTGTCTAATCTCCCTTGGTGACAGACATCTGTCATGGCCTTTAGATCACCTCTTAATCTCAAAGCCTTAAATTAATCACATCTGCAAAGACTCCTTTTCCAAATAAGGCAGCACTCACAGGTTCTGGCGATTGGCGTGAGGACTTATCTTTGGAAGCCATTATCAGCCTGCCCCGGGGTGTTAACTGGAAAGACATCTTTGTAGAGAAATATCTATATAAATTAAAGCCACGTCACTTTGACATAGAAATTTCATTCTTTGGCCGGGCGCGTGGCTCATGCCCATAATCCTAGCATTCTGGGAGGCTGAGGGGGGCGGATCATTTGAGCTCAGGAGTTCGAGACCAGCCTGAGCAAGAGCAAGAGCAAGACCCTGTCTCTACTAAAAATAGAAAGAAATTAGCTGGACAACTAAAAAAATATATAGAAAAAATTAGCCGGGCATGGGGGTACATGCCAGTAGTCCCAGCTACTCGGGAGGCTGAGGCAGGAGGATCACTTGAGCCTAGGAGTTTGAGGTTGCGGTCAGCGAGGCTGATGCCACAGCACTCTAGCCTGGGAAACAGAGTGAGACTTTTGTCTTAAAAAAAAAAAAAGAAAAAAGAAATTTCATTCTTAGCAAAAAGAGAGGCACACAATGATATTTAGTATATCATCATAAATTGAAGAAAAAACATAAAAAGAAAAATAAACTGTTTATCAATATACTAAAATAAATTATAGTACATTCTAGCTCTCCATTTTTTGTCAATTTTTGTTGTAAATAATTTCAGTTTATGGTTTGTCTTTTTATTCTGTGGTGTTTTTCTATGAACAGTTCTTAATTTTAATGCAGTCAAATGTAATCAATTTACTTTTGGATTGACATTTTAATGTCTTATTTAAGAAACACTTTATTTTGATGTCTTAAAGATATCTTGCTGTATTTTCTTCTAAGAATTTTAAAGTTTCACTTTGAAATGTAACTCCTTGGTTCACTTGAAATTGATGTAGAGTGTATTGTGGAAATTGAGATTCTAGTTTTGTTTAGTACCAGCATTAAATGCGTCCTTTCCACACTGAGAATATTCCACACTGTGACATTCATTAAAGTTCCGTATCTGCATGGGGCTGTTTCTAAGATCTCTATTCTGTTCCTTTTAAATTTATCTATCTCAGTAACAACTCTACACTATCTTAATAATAATTGCTTCTTATAATATGGATCTTGAAAAATATTAGGACAAAAGCCCTCACATAAATTTTGCTGTTTGGAAAATTCTTAGCTTTCTCTATCTGTTTGTTCTATCATATAAATTTGTTGTACCATAGTTTGGGTAAAATCGATCTTATGATATTATGCCTTCCTGTCCATTAACATGGTACACCTTGGTGATTCTTCTTTGGATCTTGTGAAATAACTTAAGTAATGTTTTAAAATTCTCTATTTAAAGGTCATAGTAATTCTTTATTAGGTAGCTTTAATTTTTGTTACTGCATATCTTTTAAAAGTTAATTTTCTGTTTGTTTCCAGCATTTAAAACGCACATGACATTTTTTATACTGATTTTAGATCTGGCAATGCTGTTAACCTTTATTAGTAATCTAATAATTTTTCTGTAGACACTTTAAGGTTTCCAACATGGACAATATACGTAGATATATATGTAGATATATATGTAGATATATATGTACGTATATCTTAATCTCACAAATATATATATGATATATAGAGAAGAGCTTTATTTTAAAGATTTACTGAAGTATGCTATACACGCAGTAAAATCCATTTTTTCAAGTATAAATTCAATGAATTTTGATAAACATATATAGCATGCAACCTCCATCACTGCATATCAATACATAGACTATTTCTATTATCCCATAAAGTTACCCAAGCTCTTCCCACACTTCCAGACAAACTCTAACCTGATTTATGCCAAAATAGCATTTAAATAGAATCATAAAATATGTAGCTTTTTGTGTCTTTTTTTAAAAAATTCAACCTGTTGCCTTTGAGATTCATTCATAGTGTTGCATGAATCAGGTAAGCAGTCTTGAATTCTTCGGATAAATTCATTTGTTCTTCTTCACTAATTGCTGCTTTCATTTTTACAATATTTAGATTAGAATATATCTATTTATATTAGTAAGTGAGCTTAACTTATAATTTTTATTTTTCATACTATCCTTTTCTGGTTTGGCATCAAAAATAAACTTTCTCAAAAGTTAAGTTGAAGAATATACTGCAAGAGAGTTTCTGTGATATGGTAATTTTCTTTTACTGAATGCTTTGAACTTGCACATAAAATTACATGGACTTGGTGGTTTCTTCATAAGGAGATTATTAACTATTGAATTATAGTTATAATTATACAATATATAACATATAAATGTAATACGTAATTATATTTTAGTCTTTGTTTAACCTTAAAGCCCATATATCAGAAGTTATTTTATTGTTTTATATTATTAAAGTTGGGTTTGATTTAGTCATATATTTTCCTTTTTTTCTTCATTTCTCCTTGCATTCAGGCTTTGATTCACAGGCTGTTTTCCACCTGCCAGAAGTACATACTTTAAAAATTAAGCATCATTGGTAGTAACTTCTTTTAATTTGTATTCCTGGAAATGTCTCTACTTCAACTTTTTCTTGAAAGATAGCTTTGTCATTATATAATTCCTATACGCCAAAACATGCTTTCCTCCATGCCAAAAGATGTGTGTACATATGACTGTATGTGTATATCTGTGTATACCACTACCAATCTGCCCTGGATTAGTGTCTATAGCTTTGTCATAATTCCTAATATCTGATAGTGCAAGTCCACCCACCTGGTAGGGCAATTCCCTAATCTGAATATTGATTTTATGTTATAAAATTAAAATGAATAACTCTTACAACTTTAAACTCTTACTAAGTCCAATAGTTTATCTGTAGATGCTTTGAGGTATTTATGTAGACAATCAAATAATCTAAGAATAATTATAATTTTATTTTTTCATTTCATTTCCTTATACCTTTTTTGCCTCTTAAAAGGAATGCTTTCATTATTATAAAACATGGCGAATGCTGTGGGTGTTTTGTAGACATTTCTAACCAGGTTTACTTTTTTCTCTCATTTGCTATGTGTGTGAAGTCTGTACGTGGGCGAGAAAGATTTCTCAGAGGACATTTATGATAGATAGAAGCGCAACGTTTTATTTACTCTCTCTTGGAAGAGAGGGCACGGCGCCAGAAGCAAAGGCCCGGACTCTGTATTAGGGTGCGCTGAGGAGGGCGGGGTTATAACTGCAGCCCAGTTAGCACAAGACAGCTGAGAAACTGCTGTGTTAGCTTTTTCTGCTTCTCACACAGCAGATTGATAGCAGAGATAAGTTTCTTTCTTCTTGATAGCGGGAGGCATCTGCTACTGTCCCTTCTTGGGGAAGCAGGGCAAGCTCAGGGTCTTACTGTCTGCTTAGGAACTTCCTCAAGGCTGAGAAAGAACTCAGAGATAACAGGTTAAGTCACAGTGTTTTAATTAAACAAGGGTAGTTGTGTTGTGAGGTTTTTTTACTTTCTGTTGGATAGTACTATTTTCCTCTGTTAGATAAGTTTTTAGTAAGACCACCTTTCACTATGTGTTTTTTTCCCCCTTTCCAGCACAATTGTTAAATTTCATTAAATGTGTTTTCTGTCATTAGTGTGTGGCTCGTCTGCACATTTAGACACATCAGTGGTTTGTACAGACCTTTACTAGCTGGCCTTTGACAGACTAGCAGACCCACGGGCTCATGAACACTCTGCGCTTGCAGCAGGGCGCTTCCCTTTTCTGCGCCAGCCCTCAGTGGTTCTCCTGGGCGCTTAGATCTCTGAGGATGCAAAGAACCACCGTCACTCCTATTCTTGTTGTCGTTTGCCGAGAGTTCCACTTTCCGGATGGGTGGAGAGAGCAGGACTCCGGCTCCTCGGTAAGCAGCCATGTGCCACAGAGAGGCGAGGCTGACTCAGTCTGGACCTGATGACAGGCAGGTGTCGAGGGACATGGTGCCTTTTCGGCACTCTTTCTTCTGGAACCCGCAAGTGCATTGTGACAGCTGTTTTACTGAGCAAGTTAGTATGAAAGTGTGCAAAACAGAAGAAAACTTTGTTATTATCTTTTCAAATAATGAAATTCCTTGCTGTATCTTCGGTCTCAAGAGCAAGGCCTTCTCAGTAATTGAAACGCCCATCACCTGTAGTAACCATCGCTGCGAACATCATGCAGAGTTCAGCTTTCTGCATTCTCTGGCTGGTACCTGCTTCACACAGAGAAGCTTTCAGGGGGGCAGTGGGTCGATGTCCTCTGCCATCTTCTCTGTAACCATGGCCTGCTGATTTCTCGATCTCTCCAGAGGTGGAGGGGGAGAGGCAGAGAAGGAGGAAGAGTGTTGCTTGACTGGCGCTGCCATAATCCGGTGTCGGAGGCAGAGGTTCAGCCGTGGTCTCGGGGTGTTTTGGCATTCCTCTTGACACAGCTCCTCCGGTAGCCACTTAACTGCCACCCTGTCAGCTTCTGCATGCCACGGTGCGTGGCCGCCTTCTCCTGAGGCTGCCTCAACCCTGGGTGGAAGCCCTGCTGCACTGAGTCCTTCACAAGAGGACCCCGGGCCGGCTCCTTTTGGAGCGGCAGCTTCTCTTGGTCCAGAGTCCACCAGCCCCCCCCACGTCGCCCCCCTGCATATAATCATCCTGCTTCAGTTAATCAGCTGCAAGTGAAACATTTTACATTTTGTCTTTTCAAAGATGGGTGGTACCTAGTTCTTATGCTCTTTCAAACATTAAGCAGTGGTTCCCAAACTTTTTGCACTTCAAAATCACCTGGGATCTTAAAAAAATACTGATATCTAGCTCCTATTTCCAGGCATTCTGATTCAACTAGTATGATATGCATCTCGGGCACAGACATTTTTAAAGGATCCTCAGAGATTCTGATATGCAGTGAAAGTTAGAGCCTCTGCCCTAGGGGATGAATGTCAACGCGCTGGGTGTCATCTTGCAACCCTCCTGTCCGGCTCCAAGTGCACACCTTTGTTCAGTGCTGGTTGCTCTCTCCACCTTATTCTAAAATGCTAGGACTTCATTAATGACTGAGTCTAAAAGAGTCACATGTAGACATAGAGATAATTAAAAAACAGCCCTGAAATTATGAGCATGAAGGAATATAGTCAGTGATTAAATATAGTTTTCAGACATATGTATCGTGACATGAACAAACTATTGAACTAAACTGCTACCTGGAAAACTAGTAGAAATTATTTTAGTCCTGTTATTATTAAATATCATGTTATTTTGAACTCTTATTTCATAATTCCCTTCCTGAGATGTCTTTATTTTTGCCTATGTCTTCATTTTGAATTTCTTTTTTTTTTTTTTGAGACAGAGTCTCTCTCTGTTGCCCTAGGTAGAGTGCAGTGGCATCATCATAGCTAATTGCAACCTCAAACTCCTGGGCTCAAGCCATCCTTCTGCCTTGGCCTCCCAATTAGCTGGGACTACAGGTGTGCACCACTGTACCCAGCTAATTTTTCTATTATTTTTAGTAGAGATGGGGTCTAACTCTTGCTCAGGCTGATATCTAACTCCTGGCCTCAAGTGATCCTCCCACCTCGGCCTCCCAGAATGCTGAGATTATAGGTGTGAGCCACCGCCTGGCTGATTTTGAATATTTTTGAAGTGGTATAGAATGTGTTAATTTCTGTGGCTAGCTAGTTAAAGATTCTTTAGAAATTCTGATTCAGTGCACTAAGAACAGGGTGCTGAATTAACATCCTCAGCTGGGCAATAGCATGCTGAGAGAACTATAGTTCTGATTGAAGGAACCACAATAACTGAGCAAATGAGCCCAAATGAATGGCTTAAATATTGTTTGTGGTTTGCAAATTAGATATACACAGGCAAGAAAAATGTTTCTATACTTTCCTTCTCCAATTATGCTCAGTTTGTTAAAATATTTCCCATAAATAAGAGGATTGGGACTCTCAAACCTGGTTTCTGATTTTGGCAAAATAAATTTGCAAATAACCTTGAATCTGGGGCATACAATTCCAAATCAAAGCTATTTACAGTGTAATTTGGCAGACTGCAATCCAAAATCATGGCTCTTTAGAATTTCATCATCCCAAAATGTAAAAAAAAAGAAATGAGTTTTCTTTTTCTTTTTAGAAAATTTTCTTTTAATTTAAAATTCCTATATCTTTTTAGATGTAGCATAGAAAGAAAAAAGCACAGAAAAAATACTCATTAAAAGAGGAACTGTGTCAGTCAGGGTCTTGGCAAAACAGATGGCACATTGAAAGTGGATAGCTCGGGGCAGAGTTAATGGAGAGACTTGCTACAAATGTGTGGGCAGAGTAGGGGCGGAGCAGCGCCTTGGGGCACTCCCGGGCCTGGTGTGGCGCATGGAGGAGAGTAAACTGGGGAAGGGGCAGGCTGCGTGGGGGACCGTCACCTTGGGTGAACGCAGGTGGTTAGTTCTACAGCCCCACAAGGTGGAAACAAGGAGTAAACACCTGACCTTGCTCTCCACTCTGCTCCCTCCTTCTGATTTCTTGTTAATACTTCCTGTTGCCTGAACTCAGCTGGAAGGCGAGGCCAAAGGTTCAGGTCGTGCGGGTCATGCTCCAAGGGCACATGGCATCTGTGGATCTGGTGGGGCGAGAGGAAGGTGTTCACACCGTCCAGGCCTCTGATCCTTCGACCTCCACCGCTGTGCTTCCTCCAGGTAAGAAACCCATGTCCTCAACACAGGGAGCCTGGAAAACTCCAAACGCCAGCATGTCATCATGGAGACATCCACACAGACTCCTGCCCAGAGCCTAGAACATGTGTTACAACTAGGGGTCTGAAGGTAAGGAAGCAGGGAGCGAAAGGAAGGAAAATAACACAGAGCAGAACTGCCAGGGTCCCCAGAGATAGAGCGCGTCACTGTCTTCTTCCTCCAGTGGCTCTCTACCCCTTTATGCTCTGTTAGCACCTTATCTAAGTAGGGTCCTTTGCCTGGTGGAGATGACCTATATTTTTATTTAGTCAGGGTCTTAGATGGGCCCAGTTCTCTAGTGATAAGGAATCTTCTGGTTCCAGCATGGTCCTCCTTGCTCTCATGGTGTAGTTTCAACCCAACTGGGATTAATCAGATCTGATAATGGAGTTGCCCCTTCTCTGTCTGTTGGTGCGGTGATATGAGGGGTTCCAGATGGTCCAGGAGGAGTCTCAGCTTCCAAATTGTGGAATCATGACTAAGTTTCCATGTGAAAGCACCCATCCTTGCGCATAAGACCTCAAAATCCAATGAGGCTGAGGTTTGGGGGACTGGAGTCAAACATTTGTCAAGGGTTTCATTCGTAACCAGAAACACTTCTGCCTTCATGTCCTGGGTGTTGAACCCGACTGCAGGTGAGATTCCAGCACGAATCGGCCCGTGGTTAGGGGATGCACTGCATCCCGCATGACAGTGCCCAGCCTAGCAGAATGCTGCCTCCCCACTGGCAGAGTAACTGAGCTTTCCACTTCTGGGATAAAGAGCAGACGGTGAGAGCAGCGATTGGCATTGCACATATTCTTCGCTGGAATATGAGTTTCTAGAACAGAACATGGGCAGGATCGCACGAAGGTGGATAAGACATTCTGTGAGTCTGTGAATAGTGCAGTGGCAGAACTGATGGCAATAAAGACCAATTTCTCAATTCTACCAACAATGTGTCTGTCCCTGTGAAGAGAGGTTGCCAGTCCCTCTGTGAAAGGGAGGGGTGCAAGATAACACCGTGCCATCAGGTGGCAGGTTGTTTGCTCACCTGGCCATGATGTCACAGTCTGTGGTGGGATGGCAGGCACCCTGTGGGGGCATCTGGATTATCACTGCAACTGGCGAGGACGAGTCTGCCACCCATTTCCCTTCTGTGCCAGCCAAGCAGGTGAGATGGACAGGGATGTGATAGGTTCCCCAGCAGCTTTCGAGTATCCAGTTGGGGCATCTGGATTCTCTAGACAGGTGTTTTTGGTTGACTTTTTGGTAAAGTTAGTGGGAAGGGGTGCACTCCTGGGGGTCCATCTGGCCTTTTCTGCTATATTAGTCTTTAACCCATTGGCCAGGAAATAAGCAAGGAAATTCTCTCAGTGGCCGAGTATGTTCATCCTTACTATGTTTTCTGGACTGGCGAAATATCACGGCATGGATCCACAGTCCCTGTAGCCCCCCCGTGGGAAGAACTCAGCTCACGCTCCACCTGTCACTTGACCGACACTGCGCCACTCGGGCCTTGGGCCGCAGCAAGAGTCTGTGTCCCCAGGGCTTAGAGTCAGGGCAGAGCCAGAGTCCAAAAGCCTTGGAGTATCCCTGTCCTCCCTGCATAGGGTACTGGTTAAAGGCAACAGAGTCCCTGGGAAGTCTGGGGAAGACTGAAAACGTGCTCTGGAATCCACATTGCAGGGTCCTTCTTGAAAGAACCCAGCCCCCTCCTCTGGACTGCTGGACTCCATCTGGTGGCCGTCGACCTTGTGTGCCTGTTAGAGTTGCCTGGGAAGCTTCCCACAGCCCTGGTGCTCAGCGCCACCCCCAGAGATTCTGATTTGATTGGTCTGGGATGTGACTAGGCTTTGTGAAATTTGAAAGCTCCCCAAGCACCTCTGATGTGACTGAAGTTTGCGAATCGCTGCTGTGGGGTAGTAGGAGCAGCAGGGCAGAGCAGCTTTCATGTCTTTCCCAAGTTCCCCAGGAGACACTGACAGGACTCGAGAGTCTCTACCGGAACATGCCAGGGGAGCTGCAGTGTTTGCTCTTCAGACTGTAAACTGCGGTAGAGTTCCAGCCTCAGTTAGCCAACCTAGCGGGTGATCTATGCCATCTCCGCAAGCTTGACACACACATTAGACCCAGATCCTGCAGTGAGCGCAGACATTTTATTGAATGCGTGGCTCAAACCTCCCAGCTACTCCTCTTTGGTCTGACCCAGCCCCCTACACTCCACTCTCTCACATGCTCCCCAGGCCCCTGCTAATCAATATTGGCATGATCCTATAATTCTTGATAGATTCTGTTTCCTGGGCAGGCCTGGCATGTCTTCATCCTGGCTCTGTTGGAGTCTCACTCTGACGGGCGGTGGGCATGGAGTTGGCGTGCACAGCGTTCGGAGGAGAGCTGGCATCCACTTGTGACCTTGGTGAAGTCGCCTGTAAGGTCGTATGCAAAGAGAGACCGGCTCCTTCTCATGGGGAAGTCGAGGGGCTCTCAGAAAGATTTGGGAGTTCAAATGTCTGGGCCCAATGTCTCAGGGCCCCGTGCCTCTACAGTGGGGCCCTTGTGCTGGTGCATATGAGATCCTCAGGGCGAAGCATTCCTCTGCAGCCCTGCGATCACACACCTGGCTTGGTCCATAGGCCTACCTGTCACAAGGCTCCAGGAGATGAGAGACTCATTCACATCTGTTGCTGAGACTTTCTGATTTCTGCTCATGTCCTCGATTTGATAGTCATTGCTTTCCAGTCACCTGTAGGGCAGGGTTTCTCAGCCTCATCACTGTTGACATTTTCGGCAGGATAACTGAGCTGGTTGTACATTGCAAGATGTTTAACCACATCCCCAGTATCTACCCACTAGATGCCAATAGTATTCCCCATCCCCAAGTTGTGACTATTGAAGGTGTCTTCAGACATTGCCAAAGGTCTCCTGCAGAGCAGCATTGCCACCAGTTGCGAGGCACTGCTCTAGAGTTATCAGAAAAGCCACTTAATTCCCCAATCTGTTAATCCATATTGGCACCACAGGGACTAACTGCTACAGTGAATTGACTTCCCAGCAACTCACCCTCTGCTTGCCTTTCACTCTGCTCTACTTTAATGTGAAGAGCCGTGATCTCCCCCCGCAGCCGGTTACTCCTGTCCCCTGCCCCACGGCAAGGAGAGTAGCCCAATCCCAGAATCCCACGCTGAGGGTCTGTTTCCTGTAGCTATTTCTAGTGCCAATTTCTGTATCAGTTAACATCCCAGCAGGAAACAGATGTTACACTCAATTTCAGCAATTTGACAACAGTTTAATCAAGGCACTATTTACATAGATGTGGGAGAAATCCAGGGAAACTGAAAAGGAGAGGACAGTACCCCTGATTTAGTAATGGGGGTGGCACTGTTCCCATCCCTAGGCCTGAACAAGTGGGAAGAGAAGGGGAGGAAGGAGTCCCAGGAACCCATCCGGAGATAAGACAGAGAGAGCTATATGTGGTGGCCCTGCCAGCAGCTCTCCTGCAGAGAGGGACAGGGCCGGGGAAGCCATTCCCCATCCTTCCTGCTCCTTCTCCCTTATTGGTGGCCCAATCACAAGATAGGGTGCAAGGAAGCCCCTTGAACAAGGTGTGACTATCAGCCTTCAGGGGCATGTAATGGGATAGAGAAAGGTAAAAACCAGGTTTAAAGGAGCAAAAGGAAGACATCCAGGTAGAAGTTGTGTTTCCAGCACTGGAAAAAAGGAACTTTTGGGGTAAAGAAAGAAAATTTCAGACACAGAACATTGCTTGAAAAGATTGTCAGCAGATAAGAGAGATTGCAAGAAAGAATAACAGTTGGAAAATGGAAAAATATTTGCATGCTACACATCTGATAAAGTGATGATAACTAGAATCTATATAGAACTTAAGACAATTAAGAAAAAAAATCAAACAACCACATTAAAAACTGGGCAAAGGAAATGAACACTTTGCAAAAGAAGACAGAATAATGGCCAACAAATATATGAAAAAGTGTTCAACATCCTTAATCATCAGGGATTATGCAAATCAAATCACAATGAGATATCACCTAACTCCAGTGAGAATGGCTTTTATCAAAAAGTCTCAAAACAACAAATGCTGGCATGGATGTGGAGAGATTGGAATATTCTTACACTGCTGGTAGGACTGCAAATTAGTACAGCCTCTGTGGAAAGAGGTATGGAGGTATCTCAAAGAACTAAAAATAGAACTATCATTTGATCCAGCAATCTCACTACTAGGTACCTACCCAAAGGAAATAAAAGTCATTCTATAATAAATACATTTGCACTAGAAAGTTTATAGCAGCACAATTCACAATTAAAAGATGTGGAAACAACCCAAGTGTCCATCAATCCAGGAGTGGGTTAATAAAATGTGGTGTATTTATACCATGGAGTACTACTAGCCTCAAAAAACAATGGTGATCTAGCACCTTTTGTATTATCCTGGTTGAAGCTGGAGTCCATTCTTCGAAGCGAAGTATCTCAAGAATGGAAAAACAAGCACCACATGTACTCACCATCAAATTGGTACTAACAGATCAACACATGAAAGTAACATTCATCGGGTGCCAGGCAGGTAGGAGGGGAGGAGGGGATGGGTAAAGTCACAACTAAGGGGTGCGGAGCGCACTGTCTGGGGATGGGCATGCTTGTGCTTGGGCGATGCAAAGACAATTTATGTAACCAAAATGTGTGCACCCCTATAATATTCTGAAATTTAAAAATAAATAAATAAAAAAGTTGGAAAATGGCAGCAAAAATCTCCAAAACTAACGTGCTATTATAAATGTGAGTGTATTTCTCTTCTTTCCCTATGTTCTCTAAATCATTCAGGCAAAAATTCCCATTTTGTTTGGTCACAGTATAAATTAAAGTGCTAAAGTTCCCCTCAGCATAAAATCTAATTGCTCAACAATCTCTAGATTCTCTCTCAGAAACGACCTTTGAGCCCATTCCCTGCACCTCTCCACAGGCGCTGGCTCTGAACAGCTACGTTCTTTCTGCTGGAAGATTCCAGAGGCCTGATACCTCATGTCTAGGCTTTCTCATTTCTACCGTGCCCTCTTCACCATTACCAGTTATCATTCTAAAACAAAATCCAGTCATGCAAATTGATTTATTTAATCACCAGTAAACATAGTTTCTAGCACTTACCGTATCTTAAAAAGAGCCTGCTCTCAATCAATTTGGCCGTCTCTGTCTCGGAAATTCTGCCCACGTACCCTCGGAACACCGTCACACAAACCGGCCTCTCCCGAGCCCTGGGCACCTGCACCTTGCACACTCGGTGCTTCCGGAGCCGCCCTCCCCGCACGACCTGCGGGCTGCCCACGGAAATGCCAGTATTTTACTTTCAGAAGTCAACTCACCTACCAATAGTCAGTGAAAGCTTAACTGCAGCGTTGGGGCAGATTTAGTGCTACGAAATAGAATTACTATATTGATGGGGAAAACCGTCGGGCACCGGCACGCAGCTGCTCGCTGCCACTCCGCATCCCGCAGACGGGCGCGTGCTGCCAGGCCGGGCCTCATCCGGTCCAGGCCCGCGCTGGGTGCTCCGCCGCCTGCTCCTGTCCTCCCGCCCCCGCTGCTCGCGTGATCCTGATTGGGTACTTTTTCTATCCCACTGTTGCTGATTGGATGTTAAAGCTTGTTGCTGATTGGATGCTTTTTGAGTCCTACAAAGGGTATAAAAACTGGAGGAGAACAAGGAAGCCGCATCAGAAGCTCAGAAGTTGGCTGAGCCTGCTGGAGGAATAAAGGCTGTTCTCCACTCTCCGCGTGCCACTCGGTTATTTCCCTGGTCAAGAACTGTTACAAGAGCTGTTAACACTTGCTGACAAGAGCTGTTACACTTGCTGTTAACACTTGCCGGAACAATATGAGCTAAAAATAATTATTTTAAAATATTTTACTTTATTGTGGTAAGAGCACTTAACATAAGATCTACCCTCTTAACAAACCCCTAAGTGTGCAATGCATTGTTGTTGGCTATTGGTCAATACTGTTAACATAAAAGACAATAGATTAAAACAATGTGGTGTCTTTTGCTTATTAAATGGTCATAGCAGATGCTCCACACTGGGAGGGGTGTGCTAGGATGGCCAGTCTCAAATTATGGTTAGATATTAAATCAATAAAACATTTTCTGGGAGAGAAAACAAAAGACTTAATGATACAAATTGCTGACCCAATGATTTTGGTTTTAAGACCCAATAATTTATTAATTAATTTATAAGACCTCATAATAAGACACATGATTATTTCTCCTGATATTACTGTTTCTCCTACTACAGCTTCATGCTCATTTAGCGTTCGCCTTAGATTAGTGCTGTGCTAAGTGTTTTGCATGCATTACACTGCTCAATCCTCATGACAGCCCTCGATGAAGATATTAACATTCCCATTTTACAGATGAGGAAATTGAAACTCTGAGATGTGAGTTAACAGAAACTATGCAACTATTAAATGGCACATCTCACAGTAACATCCAGTCTCTGACTACAAGGTCTATGCCTGTAACTATGGCACAAAACCACAAAGAACTGCCATGAAATTTATTGTAGCATTAATTATTCTTTCAAAAAATTAGAAAAACCATTGATAGAAGTGCATTTTCATAAATCATACTACCACTATACTATGAAATATGCAGCCAGTAAAATAGAGTTTGGAAGCTATTTCAGTAACATAGGAAATACTCATATAAACTTGAATAAAAATAATATTCAAAAAGTATATGCCACATAATCCAAATATATATATTTATATATATACACACACCATACTAGATACATTTACTACTTTTTTTTTCTGGATTGTGGAATTGTAGATGAGTTTTCTTTCTCATTTATGCTTTTCTGTATTTTCCAAGCTATCAATAGAGACAATGTATTATTTTCAAATTAATAATGAAACTCATTAAAAAATAAAGATCCATGTTTGGAACCTACAGGAGTATTTAGGGAAATAGGTATGACATGAAAGACGGCTGAGAATAAGGGCACGTGGGCCAGTGGTTTCCACACTTGTGCTGCATCAGGAGCAGGTGGAAGGCTAAATACAATGCAAGTGCGGCACCCAGCCACAGAGATTTTGACGCAGTAGGCCTGGGAAGAACCCTGAGAATTTACATTTTTAACAAGTTTTCAGGTGAGCTGGGGGATACTGCTGGAGAACCATTGATTCAGGCAAAATAGTTCGTAGGCTCTTTCTTGCAGCAAAACTGATGGCACATTTCATAGTTGCCTTCCTGAGATGTTCCTTCTCTTCACCACAAGTTGCACGTCTTCTAATTTCTTGTTCTATTTTCTACTGTTCTCCAGTGAAGTATAATCTCTACAAACTTCCTGAGAAGGAGCAGATAGGAAGTTTTCTCCTTGCTTTTAATTTATTTTTTATTTTTTGGAAATTTTCAACTTCGAACTCACTGCCACACTGCTTTCTGGTGGCAGGATGCTGAGAGGCGAGGTGCCTCCTGAGCTCTCGTCCTGCGCAAGGAGACCTGGTTTGCTTTTAGGAGGCTTTAAGATTTGTTCTTTGTCCTTGATCTGAAATTCCATAATCATGATCCTGCATGTTTTCGTTTATTTTTTAATCTGGGCAAGTTCCATGAATAACTCTTAAGGTTTTTATGATAATTACATTGAATGTGTAGCCTAACTTGAGAAGCATTGTCTTCTTTGCAATATTTAGTCTTCCATCCATAAACACAGAATAAATCTATTTTTTAGATTTTCTTTTGTTTCACAATGAAATGTTTTATAATTTCCTCTTGAATGGCTTTAAGATGTACCTAGGTATTCTTTTTTTTTCCCCTGTTGGGGATTTATCTTATTAAAAGTACAATTTATAATTGGTTATTGCTGGTGCTCAAAGTATTGAATGTAATTGGTTACTGGTAACTTAATAATTTGTGGAGTCTCTTAGATTTTCTTTATAATCACATTATTACTAATTATCTGTGAATAGCAATTTTGTTTTTTCTTATAATTATAAACCTTTTATCCATTTTCATACTTTTTTTTCATGACTAAGCAGTGATAGCAGGTGTCCTTGAATTGTTCCTGACTTTAAAGGGAATACTTCAGCTACTGAAATGTGAAATAGCTAATTGCTGGGTGTCTTTGGTAGATACATTATGGGGCTCAAAAAGATTCACTTTGATTTCTAGATTGCTAAGAGCTTTCTTTTTGTTATGAATGAGTGTCATGTTATCAAATGCTTTCCCAGCATCTGCTGTAGTGAACATACAGCTTTCCCTCACAGTATCTGTTAACAAGGTGGCATACATTGTTTTTCTAATCGAAACCATCCTGACAATATTGGAATCAGCGCTCCATGGTCATGGCGTGTGCAGGTGCTCTTGGCACTGCCATCCCCTTGAGGACTCTGTGCTGCTCTTGCACGGCTGGGTCACGTGCCAGTGGGCTCCCAGGGCTCCTGACTCAGCCTCTTCCTCTCTCAGCACTTCGCACCCTCAGGATTAATTCCCTCTGCCCTATCTCTCTGTTGATGTCTTTTATCCAAAGAAGGCTAAATCTTCTAGATCATCCCTTAGCTGTGATTTGAATGTGTCTCCCAAGTTTCACATGCTGGAAATGTAATCCCCAAAGCAGCGGTATTGAGACCCCGCCCTTTAGGAGGTGACTAGGAGATTATGTTAGGGGGGCTCTGCCCTCATGAACAGATTCGCTTCACTATTGCAGGGCTGGGTCCAGCACTTTAAGAGTGGGTCGGCTGCAAAATGAGTCTGGCCCCCTCCCTTTATCTCTTGCCCTGCTACTTCCCACCATGGGATGATGCAGCACAAAGGCCCTCACCAGATGCCAGCACCTTGACATTGGACTTCCCAACCCCTAGAACTGTGAGAAATAAATTTCTGTTCTTTACAAATTACCCAGTCTGTGGCATTCTGCCCTCATCACTCAGGCTCTTATCCCTATCTGGCTATCCACCCTCCAGCATGATTCAGACTGCCACCTTCCTCAGCCTTACAAATCCTTCCATGTCTAGAGTCAGCAAAATGCTCCACATCTTCACCTTCCTCTTTTAACTTTCTGATGTAATTGCATTTGCAATTACATCCCCAGAGCCCTCTTATATGGTAGATGTTTTCTTTCCATGTTCCTCCTACAACTGCAAGGGGCCGTGGCAGACTGTATTTTCCAAGATGACCACACCATCATATATCCTATCTCCTGGGCTCTTCTTACTATATGATATTGACACATCTTCACTGAGATGTGGAGTCTATGTCCACTTGCCTTAAATGTAGATGGACCATTATAATTGCTTCAATCACCAGAATGTGGCAGAGGTATTGCTGCACGACTTCCAAGGCTATAAAACTTCTGCCTTGCTTTCTTTCTTTTAGGGTACTTGCCCTTGAAACCCAGCTCCCATGTTGTGAGGCAGTCCGGGCCCCACAGAGAGCCACATGTGGGTGCTGCAGCTGCTCCCGGCCCCCAGCCAGCATCAGAGAGTGAACGAGCCTTGAGCTAATCCCAGCCCTAGGCTTTGCGTTTTCTGGATGGGGTTCCAGGCCTAGAGAGAAGCTTTCTGCTACCTTGCCTGAATTCCTGATTCGCAGAAGCTATGAAAGATAACAAATGATTATTATTGTTTTACGTTTTGAGTTAATTTGTTATGCAATAATAAATAACTAATAGAAGCCTTAATGTTTCTCATCACTCTTTCCAGATGATCATCCCTGCCTCCTTCCTCTGAAACCCAAGACTGTTGAGGCTCAAGCTTGGAGAGTACATCGTGCATTACTCATTTTTCTAGCTACTTTTCATCCCTTGGATATTTTAGCTCCTAATTTGTCACTTTCTTTTCTAACAACTCATGACTCATACTCTCTAGGTTAAGCCAATATTCTCATAGAAAATAGTTTTAGGCCGCAGCACTCACATTTCCTTGGACTTTCTGCTTCCAATAAGTGTTATCCATGATCAATGGTTAGTCACCCCTGTTTTTACATTTAATGTTGTCATTACCAATAATTTCAACCGTTTCAAAACCTAAATTTTAAATATTACACTCTGACCCCAACTTTAAGTCATCCTAATTCACTATCTCTATGCCTTGACTTCATTCATCTCACTGAACCACCCAATTAAGGGATCCATGGCCTTGTCTTGCTGAGCTGCGGGTCCCTGGTTCTTCACTGCCCTCACTTTCACATCCCTTTGCCACTCCCTCCCTTTACTGCTGGCAAAATGTTACACCTGGTTAATTCTGATTCTCCATATATTTTACACCTGCACTCAAGACCAGGGAAAACTATATAATGATACCACTGGGTCGCACCTTAAATTCATGATCAATATACTTAAGAGAGACTTTTGTGCAAGTTGTACCACATTTCCCTAATATTTATAAACCCCCATTCTTTCAGATGTCTCCTTTTAGTCTCCAAAACCTCCTCCCCTCGCCTCACTCTATTTCTACAAGAAAATATAAATATTAAATAAAAACTGTCCCAGGCCCGCGACAATCACCTGCGCCCGAGCCCGCGTTCTGCCTTGCCTTCTGTGACATGGAGCCCTTGGTGCTCCTGGGCTGGCTTCTCCCCTCTCACAGCCACTTTTGCTCCCTCTTTCTGACTCAAGCACACACTTGAATCATCTCTCTTTTATGTTATTACACATTCCCTGTCTGTTGGACCATTGCCACCATCATGCATGCAAGCCTAAAAAGTAACTTAAAAAAACCCAACTCCCTCAACTCTCTGTCCTGTCCCAACGATGCCCCACTTCTGTGTCAATTCTTAGAAAAAAAATTTTGAAAATATTTCCTTTATTTCCTTTCTCCAGCTTACATTCTCTCATTCCCTCTTGAACCCTCTGCTATAAGCTCCCACCCCTATCATTCTACAAAAACCCATTTGCAAGGCCATCTGTGATCTCCCTGTTGCCAATTCCAGCAACTATTAGTTCCCAGTCCTCATCTTCCTACATGCAACAGCACCGTGTTTTACAACTTGCGCTTCTGTTCTTGTTTGAAAAAGTTTCTTCACTTGGATTCTGGAAGTGATTTAAGTTAATCCTTCATCTCCAGGTCTTTCTGCAAATGTAAATTCTCTTGGAGGAAAATTCTCTCTAGGGAATTACCAAAGCGAAGCCATTTTTCTTAAGTAAGAATTACCTTTATTCATGTAAATGGAGGAGGTGAACAGTTATTTTTCTCTATTTAAAACTCCTTTTGCCCCACTTGCCTATTTGTATCAGTAATAAAAAATTTTGTGGTCAGCAAAGTTTCCCCTTGTTTTATCAATGCAACTTCCTTTTGTTGTTCTGTTTAATAAAAACTTAGAGTGCGCGATAGGATGTAGATGGTGGTTTCTGACTGGACCGTGCAGAAGACTGTCTGGAGCATGTGGGCAGCCGTGGGCGAGCAGAGCACGCTCCTGGTGGCAGTCACCTGGCCCCGCTCTTTGTTTACACACGCCACATCTTTTTCCATCAAAGATTTATGGCAACTTATAGAGAAAACTAAAATCCCATTAGATAATAAATGTGAAAAGTGGAAGTGACAGAAGCAAAAGAGACCAAAGAGGGAGACAGAAAACGATGCCAGAACTGAGGTAGAGTTGAGAGAACAGGGTCAGTAGACAGAGCTAAAACGAAAACCTGGCAGCTATATAAACCGGTGTCCAGGAGCTGAAAGTAAATGACAGTTTCAGAAGACGCATAGCCAGCCTGTGATGAGCACCGCACGGGACTTCCCCTCAGGACAATCAAGGCACGCTGTACATAAAGTTAGTCCCGACAGCATCATTCACATAAGCTCCGTTAATGTGTGCATAGCTTCTTCACTTTTCACACCGACACTCATTAGACGTGTGTGCTACCATGCTAAGTGAACTAGAGTAAGAGTAGGAACTCTCGTGGCCGGGTGACATGGCCCAGGTACCTACTGTCTGCTTTCCTTTGACTTAGACATGAAGAAATGCCTTCAGGGTAGGCAGCAATCCTTCCGCTGAAAAGTGGATTACCTCAGCAAAGCTTTTGCTAAATACTGGGTAGCAACGAGCTGAAAGTTTTGTGTCCTGACAAGTTACCTGAGTGTATCTAGTGTCTGTTCCCTAATGGAGACCAGCCACATGATAAAATGGATAATGACTTGTGGGCGGTGTCGATATTTTCCTTTGACAGCTTGAGATCAACAGGGCATCTGCCCAGGTGGAAATATACCTTCATCCATTTCAGCGAGACTCTTTTACAGGTGGGCGAAGTGGTCAGGGCAACCAGAGTAACAGCAAAGAGCTGACTCCCGAGTGAAAGCGGGAGCTGACGGTGCGGCAGGACACGGGGCATTGCCGAGGAGTCTAACACCTGCTGGCGTCCACACAGAACGCTCAGTCTGCAGGAAAGTTAAATATTTACTAGCCACGTGGAAGACTCTAATATCGTGGAAATTTAAGGTGTTTTAGGACATTCTAGATGGCTCCAAATTAAAATTGGGTGCCTTTTCTGTCCATGTGTTAAAATTCCTTGACGTTTTCATCATCCCATGTTCCGTTCCTGTTTTCAGATTCGTGTTAAGCAGCTGTTGCCGATGTGCACTTGTAATACTGGAGTCTTCTATATCGTGTTCAATTAAACAAATCACCAGTGCATAACAAACAGCCTCCAATCACATAAAATCACTCCTGCCTTGTTAAAATCTCATTTGTTATAGGAACTCTTAAAACCTTAAGGTGCCTCCAAGGAAAAATTACTACTCATATTGCAACAGGAAATAATGCTCCCTATAAATCAATACCAGCAGGGATGTTCTTATTAGAAAGGGATCCACAGGTCAATGGCTAATTTCCAGTTGACAGCATAATTTAGTGAGGCACACTGTGCCCTTATGGTGACAAGTGATCATTTCCAGAGAGAGCAAGGGTTATTTCTGTCAGGTTCTGCAGGAAGCAATTTGCAAAAGAAATAAAATTGAATCAAGATTTCTGATAGCAATTTGTTTTTAGATGTTTTCTTTATCATTAGAATTTAAATTGAACTCTGGGATAATTAGTGACAGGTGATTCTCTTGGCCAGGCCAAGTCTGGCTGGAGGCATGTTTTGCCAAAAGAAGCTGGGATTCTTGAACTTTGAGGCCAGGGGAAGAATGCAAGGAGGGGCAAGGCCTGTGGGCTAAGTCTCTGACCTCAGGTCTTTAGGACAGTCACAAAATAGGCCAGGTCTGTGCTCTGGACCGTGCTTCCCAGAGGACAGTGCAGTCAAATTCCCTGGGAGGTCCTGTTATGATGCAGATTTTGATTCAGGTGTGTGTGGGGGGTGGGAGTTGGGGAAGAAGTGCTGAAAATCTGCATTTCTAACATTCACAGGTGAAGCAGACTCTGCGGATCCCAGGGACACACTTTGAGGAGGAATGCTCTGGTCTACTCACTTTCATGTTCATCTAATACTTTTGTATAATGTAAAAGAACGTTGTCAGGAAGATGTGGTGCTGCCTATTTTAATGGCCTGTTACTTTATTTTCTCAGTAAGAATAGTAGTTAACATCTCTTGAGCACTTACTATATGCCAAGTCTTATTCTAATTAAGAATCGCACACCAACATTACATTTTATTTAATCTTCACAACAACCCTATGGTGCAAGTCCTATTATCCCCAGTCTGTGGAGAAGGACACTGAGACACAGGGGTTAGGGAACCTCCCCTCCCAGGTGGTCAGGGGTGCGGCTGCCCCAGCAGTGCTCATTGCGGGCGTCCTCGGTTACAGCTGCTTGGGCCTGGGTGGTTTCCACTCTCGTTAACTGCATAGTCTTGAATGCACCGCGCACGGTTTGCTTCCTTCCAGGTTTTACTTTCTGTTCCACTTATCTGAATATTATTGCTGGTTTTACCTTTTTACCTTATCTGGTTTAAAACCATAGTTTACTATTATTTCCCTGATATTTAAAAAATGTATAAATATATATATTTATTTTAAACAATCTAAAAAGTATGACCAAAGGAATAAGGGAGCCCTAAATAAGGAGAATGGGAACTTGAGCTGCCTAAGTAGAGTCAACCTGGAACCAGCACATCACTGAAGCCACAGGCACACTCCTTGCTGAGAACAAGTCTGTTTCAATCTGGCTGCACAATCACGTAGGTGTGTCTTTCATTCATGCTCTTCACAGTCATCCTACCACTCATATCTGTATAGATGGATGGTAAAAAAAAAAAACTTTAGATAAAAGATTTAAACATTGTAGAAGTAGCAAGGGTTTTTTTATAATAAAAATTATTAAGTTGAAAAGACTGTAAATATCCTTGAATCCCATAGCTTAATACACTTATTATTTTTATATATATTCTAGCATTAATTATGCATATGTATATATATATATATACACACTGAATGTCTGTGTTGCTGCTGTTGTTAATATAGTACTGTCATTACAAGTGAGGAATTGGAAGCCAGAGTGACACATTTCAAATTCTGACGCTGCCATACACTCTCTGTGACATTGAATATTTACAATTTACTTAACCTCTTTGAATCCAAGTTTCTTCATTCAAGAAATGGGAAAATAGTAATGTCTATTCCATATGTTTATGAGAATGAAATAATATATGTAAATATCTTAGAAATGTGCTTGATACAGTGTGAGTACTTAATACTATTAGCTAGCAACGTCATAATTTGCATAAAATTTCATGTTTTGATATTTTATAAAAACTTTTTTATGATTACAAACACTTAAATGTCCTTTTACACATCAACATGATGCTTTGATTATATTACCGTTGAACTGATATGTAAATTATTTTTTCCATGTTTGGAATCATTTATCTTAGACTATACTATGAGAAGAGATTACAATATTTTAAAGCTTTATATATTATTACATTTATTTTTAAAATACCAGTCCAGGTGTGGTAGCAGCATTTTGGGAGGCTGGGATGGGAGGATCACTTGAGGCCAGAGTTTGAGACCAGCCTGGGCAACATAGCAAGACTCCATCTCTAGGAAAAATAAAATAAATAAAAAATACCAGTAACACATATATCTGATTGGTGTTTGTGAGCAACATGAACCCTCTTCATTAAATTACACTATTTTTGCTTCATTTATTCTTCAATTTATTTATGCATGAGTTTTCTCTTTTTGCAAAATATGAACTACTAGAGAGTAGTTTATATCAAGAGCTACCGTTTGCTATCAGGGTACATGGATTGGTCTCAGCCCTTCCGACATCCAATCTGGCCCTTTGTCCCCACCACCAATCCGTAGCTGCTGAGCAAGCAAAGCCTCCACGTGAGCAGGGGCCCGGGATTGCTCCAGCGCGTTTCTTCGGGATGAAAACGCCGTTGTTCTTCAGCGTCGCCTGGCTTGTTTATTGGCATGGAGCACATGGTGGTGTCATGAAAAACTTCAACTCCCAGATTGCCTGGACGTCAGCCCTCCCGTCTTTCTCCGACCCAGTCCTCCGCTGGGCTGCTGGGCGGGGCGTCTACTTCTCCCGGTCCGCCGCTCTTCCCTCCCTGGCCTGGCCGTGTCACGCAGCAGCCGCGGGGACAATGCTAAATCCAGCTTCGTGATGCTGTAATTAATATAACATCCTTGCAAATTCTGGATACACTTAACTGTCCATCTCCGCTTTCAGAAATGGAATGAGTTTTTCTCGGTGTTCATGGGCCTTCCTTTGGAATCTTCTGATGAGACTTCAGTTTAATCTAGGCACAGTTGGTTTTCTTACTCAAAACCCTAAGGCATTGTACTTTTAGGAAAAGTGTTTCTAAGAATTCTTAAACACTCTTAATCTTGTACAAGCTTGCTACTTCTTTTGATGTCTTTTAAGGGCTGTTTTAATTGGGAGCTGGGAAGTCACAAATTGGCATCAGTTTAATACAAACCTTGGTTCAGTCCCTAGTAAGGACTGGGCAAGTATTTTGTTTAATATTTTTGTTTCATAGTTTGGAAAATATTAGGCCCAAACAGCTTTTGTTATTTGCCATGGAAACACAGGTAGTAAGAAGTTAGATCTGCTATTTTTAATCCCAGCGCTTCAGCTATCTTCCATGTGAAGATAATAAAATGACACTTTTAATTTTTTATTAGCACTTCAGATACTTCCTCACAGACATTATCTTATTTGCTTCTTGCCGGCGCCATGTGAGATAAGCGGGACAGAACTCGTAACTCCCACTGCCACGAGGAAATCGGGGGTCAGGGAGGTTTTGTGACTTCCTTGGTGAAAGGCACCAGTTGTGTGGAAAGGAGCGTGGACTGGGGAAGACCCCACTCAGGAAACAGCATGTAGAATCCTGTCGTTCCCTCCCTGGGTGCCGGCGCGGCCGTGCGATTTAAATTCCCTGCGTGTGTTTCAATGAGACGCCCAAAGCGAAGCACACCTGATCACAGCAGCACCTTAAGTACAAACCCGTAAGGATAATTTGAAGCTTAAAATGATGAGCCGAGAGTGAGTGAGACAGGCAAGGATTGGACCAGGCCAACAAAAGGAAAGGTGACAAGATAGGCAAGAGATAAAAATGCTGCAAATGGAGAGGAAAGGCAACTTTCTTTATTATTATAGTCATGTGCTGCATGACGATGTTTCGGTTAACAAGGACAGATTGCTCATACGATGGTGGTTCCATAAGATCATAATGGAGCTGAAAAGTCCCCATCGCCTGGTGACACCGTAGCTGTCCTAACATCTTAGAGCAACACATCACTCACATGTTTGTGGTATGCCGCTGTAAGGAAACCCACCGTGCTGCCAGTCCTGTAGTAGTGCCACATGTAAGATCATGCACTGTGCATGGTATGGGCAATGGTAAGCAACTCTGTTTATGTATTTACTATCTATTTTTTATCATTATTTTCGAGTACACTCCCACTGCTTATTAAAAAAAGTTAACTGTAAAACAGCCTCAGGCAGGTCCTTCAGGAGGCGTCCAGAGAAGGCACTGTCACCGCAGGAGATGACAGCTCCATGGGTGTCACTGCCCCTGAAGACCTTCCAGTGGTGCACGATGTGGAGGTGAGGACAGTGATGCCGATGATCCTGACCCTGTGTGGGTCTAGGCCAGTGTGTGT
The DNA here is from genome assembly GCA_008086735.1 of Cheirogaleus medius. Taxonomy (NCBI): domain Eukaryota; kingdom Metazoa; phylum Chordata; class Mammalia; order Primates; family Cheirogaleidae; genus Cheirogaleus; species Cheirogaleus medius. Next base: position 952,044 of record VBSM01002217.1, read on the forward strand.
GTTTGTGTTTTAATTCTTAACAAAAAAGTTTACAAAGTAAAAAAACAAAAATTAAAAATAGAAAAATTGTAGAATAAAACTGAAAAGGAAGAAAATATTTTTGTACAGCTGTACAATGTTTGTTTTGAGCTTAGTGTTATTACAATGGAATCAAAAAGTTAGAAAAACATTAAAAGTTTATAAAGTAAAGAAGTTAAAGTAAACTAAGGTTAACTTGTTGTTGAAAAAAGAAAAATTTTTAAATAAATTTAATGCAGCCAAAGTATGCAGTGTTATAAAGTCCACAGTAGTATTCAGGAATGTCCTAGGACTTCACATTCGCTCACCTCTCACTCACTGACTCACCCAGAGTAACTACCAGTCCTGCAAGCTCCGTTCACGGTAAGTGTCCTATACAGGTGTACCATTTTTTATCCTTTATACCATATTTTCACTGTAGCTTTTCTATGTTTAGATACGTTTAGATACATACTTACAACTGTGTTATAATTGCCTACAGTGTTCAGTACAGTAACATGCTGTGCAGGTTGTAGCCTGGGAGCAATCAGCTATAATATACAGCCTAGGTATGAGGAAGGGTACACCATCTAGGTTTGTGTACATTCACATAACAAAATTGCCTAACTATGTATTTCTCAGAATATATCCCTGTTGTTAAGTGATGCATAACTGTATTTATAATTATTGCCTTTGTTGAAACACATATCTGGATATATAATTGATTAAAGACCTAAAACATTATTAGTGGTGAAGAACAGGTGGACCTTATTGTCTTGGAACTTATGACCTTTTCCATAGTATTTGCCACTTCTTGAAAAGTATTGGAGGAACAGGTGTACTCTGTGAAATATCAAGAAAATAATCCATCACAACCAAGTGGGCTTCATCCCAGGTATGCAGGGATGGTTCAACATAAGCAAATCTATAAATGTAATTCACCATATAAACAGAAGCAAAAACAAAGATCATCCTAGGCAATAAATCCAATCCTAGGCAATAAAAACAAAATGGGAGGTATCAATTTACCAGACTTCAAACTATACTACAAGGCTATAGTAATTAAAACATCTTGGAACTGGCACAAGAACAGGGACATTGACCAGTGGAACAGAACAGAGAACCCAGATATAAAACCATCCTTGTATAGACATCTAACCTTTGACAAAGCAGACAAAAATATACACTGGGGAAAAGAATCCTTATTCAATAAATGGTGCTGGGAAAACTGGATAGCCACATGTAGAAGACTGAAACAGGACCCACACCTTTCACCTCTCACAAAAATCAACTCACGCTGGGTAACAGACTTGAACCTTAGGTGTGAAACTATTAGAATTCTAGAGGAAAACGTTGGAAATACTCTTATAGACATTGGCCTATGCAAAGAATTTATGAAGAAGACCCCAAAGGCAATCACAGCATCAACAAGAATAAATGAATGGGACATGATCAAATTAAAAAGCTTCTGCACAGCCAAAGAAATTGTCAAGAGAGCAAACAGACAACCCACAGAATGGGAGAAAATTTTCCCAAGCTACACATCCGATAAAGGGCTGATAACTAGAATCTATTTAGAACTCAGGAAAATCAGCAAGGAAAAAACAAACAATGCTATCACAAAGTGGGCAAAGGACATGAGCAGAAACTTTCCAAAAGAAGACAGAATAATGGC
>VBSM01002217.1:960620-975669 GCA_008086735.1 Cheirogaleus medius
ATGCACTCGCGTATGTATATCACCTTTACCAGGTCTGTATACACTCATGTATTTTCTGGACCATTCGCTGTTTCATTTATCTTTCTGTCAATGTTTGGACCTTTAGCACATTATTTTAGTTATTTTATTTTCATTATCTGTAAGGTTAATTCTCCTTTTGTTTATCTTTAAAAATTTTCTCTGGCTATTTTCTTTCATTTCTTCTCCAAGATCAAGTTTAAAGTAATTTGACAAAACAAACAAACAAACAAAACAAAGCAAAACAAAACTCTCCACAAAACCAAAAACTATCTAGGAAATATTTGGAAATGCATGATTTGGGGAAGCATTGTTATCTTTATAAGGAAACATTTTGAAACATGGTATAATTTTTTACTATTAATCTTCTTTTTGGCATCAATATCTTTTGTTTGTTTGTTTTCTTCATTTAGGTCTGGCTTGTTTCTTGTTATTCTTGTTTAAGTTGTACATGTGTGTATTCTTATTGTGAATGCACTTCTATTTCTATTGTTTTTATAACTTAGAAGAAAGAGCTTTTTGTATATTAATATTTTATCATATTATAATTACTAGCCCTAAAAATGTCAATTTATCCTGCTGTACTTTTCAGCAGATAATTATATTATTTTCAAATTATAATGATTATAATCTTTCCAGTTTTTGTTTCTTATTTCTGTCTTTAGTACTGGTTAGATGATCAGATCAGTATTAAATATTAACAGCAGCAGGGATACTGGTTATGCTTCTCAAGTTAATAAAAGTGTTTATAGTGATTAAATGCTAACAATGCGGTTTGTTGTTAGTTTAAGATGGTTCATTTGCATTACTGAGAAAGGATTTTTCAAATTCAAGTTTATAAAGAACTTTTTTTGGTTGTTTTAAAAGAATTTTAAACATCATCAAATACCATTTGTTTTCTGTAGATGTGATCACTATTTTTTTAGCCATATGACAATATTGTACTATCTTCTTTTTTCATCTTATCTTAAATTAATACACATGCTTGGACTCAATGACTGGGCCTTCCCCACACAACCTGGTGCTAAGCGACTATGACCAGAGAATTCACAGTGTTACCATAGATCTTATCACCCACAAGCAGCTGACCCGATGAAACAATGGCCTGGCCTAGTCAAGGCTTAGTAGTGCCCTAATTGAAATCAACACCCATCTCAAAGATATGATTTGAATCAACATCTGATATGGGGTGCTGATTTTTCCAAAGCTTGAACACGTGGGTCCAGGAACCAAGGAGCAGGTGGGAGCTGTTCCTCACATTACAGGTAACTTCTCACTCATGGAAATTAACTTCCTGCCACCTTCACGCTCTGCTGGCTTTGGATCCCAAGGAAGGCATGCCTCCACCAAATGAAAAAGTTTTCCACTGAATTGGAAGTTGAGGTTGCTACTTGCCACTGTTGAGCTTTCACATCTCTGAATCTGCTATAGATTATCATGACACATGCTTATATTCTGGTGTAACTTTTAGTGTCTCATGTCTTCTTATAGTGTTAGAAATTTCTTTGTTTTTGCCACTTTTTTCTTGGATCTATTACCCAGAGTTCTGCTTATTTTATTATTAACTTGTTCAAAACAACTTTTTCTCTTTCTTTTTTAGAGACAAGGTCTCACACTCTGTCGCCTAGGCTGGAGTGCAGTGACATGATCATAGCTCTCTATAACCTTGAACTCCTGGGCTTGAGCGATCCTCCTGCCTTGGCCTCCTGAAGCACCGGGATTATTACAGGCATGAGCCACTGCTCTAGGCTCCAACAACTTTCTCTTATATCTGCTCTTTAAAGTTTTCCATTATGTAGTTCATTATTTTTATCCTTTTTAAAAAAAATTTCAGAATATTATGTGGGTACAAATGTTTTGGTTGCATAAATTGCTTTTGTACCATTTGAGTCAAAGTTATAAGTGTGCCCATTCCCCAGATAGTGTGCATTGTACCTGTTGGGTGTCCTGTGGTTCATTTAAATGGTAATTTCACCTTCTCAGGTTGAAAATATAATTTGTAAAATTTATTTCCTGTATGATAATAAAATATTTAAGGGCATCCATTTTTCTCAAATTGAGATTTACACGTACACAGCATTAGTTCACTCAGGCTGCCCAAACAAGAATACCATAGTCTGGGTGACTTACACAAGAAATTTCACACAATTTTGGAGGTTGGTAAGACCAAGATTAAGGTGGCAGCAGATTAGACGATAGCCTACTTCCTGGCTCATAGACGCTATCTTCTTGCTATTGGTGTGTCCTCACATGGTGAAAATGGAAACGGGAGCTCTTCGGGGTCCCTTCTATAAAGGCACTAGCCCCATGCGTGAGGGCTCCACCCTGTGACCTAATCATCCCCCAAAGGCCATCTCCTAACACCATCGCACTGGGACTAGGATTTCAACATGTGAATTTTGGGGGGACACAGACATTTAGCCCATCGCAGTCTTGTTTTAATAACTGCTTTCTTTTATTTTTAGTGAGACTGAAGATTTTCATGTGTGTTGACAATTTATATTTCTTCTCTTAAAACATTATGATTATTTGTGTAATTTTTAAATAGCTGAGGTTTTCTTTTCTCTGCTTAATAAGTTGTTCTAAAATTTAATATGTAAGGGTACATATTAAATATTAAAGGGTACATAATTCATCCATGATTTTGTACTTGAAATGTTTTATCCTTAGTTTATTTTTTGATTTTGAAGTTTTACCTACTTAAAATTTAAGTGTTATATTGTCATTTACTCTTTTCTCACTTGGATTTTATTTTGATTTTTTTTTTCAAAATGTCCTTCAAGTATTCCAAGATTGCTTGTAGAACAGCTCTTTCCCCAGTGATTTGGAATGCCGTCATCATCACACGCTCCCTGATACATGCATTATATGTACAAATTTGTATATATACAGTTCTGATTGTTGAGAATCTGCTGTTAAGTATTTCAAGTCACATTTTATATGTCCTCTAAATATCCTAAAATAAGGAAATTTTCTGATTTCACAGTCATGCATAAATCAGGTGTAAACTTTTCCTTCATGGAGAACTAGCTGCTGGTGGCACTCTAGTGTGGACAGAGGACTGATGGTGTGGCAGGAAGAGGGAGATGGAGATGGTGACCTTTCTGTGCCAATTGCTGTGCCTTCAAATCATCTTGGCACTTTCTTGTTCTACTTCATGGTGGGCTGTTGTCGCCTGCTTGACTTTGCAGATCACACACGGTCCAGCGTGTTGCGCGGTCGCCTGGCGTCCTGGCTTTACTCTGTCTCCACCTCGGCACAGTGGAATCCTGTTTCTTAAACATAGGTGAGTTACTGGGCACAGAAGGCGTGGCTTTCCTGCAAAAGTCTAGCGACTTCAGAGTGACTTTCCTGTAAAGGTTTTTGGTAGGCCTCATAGAAATGAACAAGATACTTTGAGCTCCACTGGGCCACAGGGCTGTACTGGTTGCTCAGCAGAGCCACTTCCCTCATGGCCTGGGCCAGATAATAGGCCTCTTTTGCTCTGGTTTGCACTGAAATGTGACAAACTTTCAGGTCACTCAATACATGAACCAGAGCAGCATGCCTGACAGTAGTGTAGGCTGTTCCCAGAATCCAAGCAGACTCATGAAACGTGTGCCTCTGTTGTAGTGGCAGAGAGAATAGGGTCTCTTCTTTCTCCCGTATAGAAGAAATTTTCTAGCATGCTTCAGAAACTGTTGTAATTTTGCTCATTCCCAAAATTTTTGTAAATGAAATCCTACCATAAGTATCTCCTTATGCCTTTTATCAATTGTTACGGCTTTGAGATTCATCCATAATGTTGTAAATAGCCCTAGTTTATTTTCTTTGGTATCCAGTCTTCTCTTTTGTGAATATACCATTTGTTTATATACTTTACTATTAATGATCAATTTATGTTCTTCCCAATTTTGGATTATCAAAATGCTATTAAGAACATTTTTGTATGGAGGATACATGTGGGATAATGCTCATCCTTGTCTTGTTCCTCATTTCGGACTATAAAGGGAAAATATCCAATGTGTCATAATAAAGAACAATATTTGCTACAAATTTTTAAAAAATACACTTTACCAGGGTAAAGAGAGATGTTTCTATTCCTAGTTTTCTAAGAGGATCTTTCTTCTCCTAGTTTTCTAGTCATGAATGGGTATTACACTTGACAAATGCCTTTCTTTCATCTAATGAGGTCTACATATGCTTTTCTCTTTTAGTCTTTTTTATTCTTTTGTAGCGAGAGCTGCTGTGGCCCACACCCGCCTTAGCACTTCCATACATTCAAGCAACTTCCAGCTGCCGCCATCTGCAGTTCTCTCCCAGCAGACTTAGGCTGCAGAAGGCGGTTCTTTCCCTGTGCAAGGCAGGCTCGAAGCACACGGGAATCAACCCTTGATCTTCTCTCTTCCCCCCAGGGTCAAGCAACCCTCAACCAGTGACCTACAGGAGCTGGTATTTAAATATTCCAGCTTCCCCTTCGGTTGAGGTTGAGGATAACTGCGAAGTAGGTGTTTTAGACTATTTGCAGAGTTCCCCCAGGGCATTAAACTCCAGTTGCTTGCACTGGTAGCTAGTTTGAAAACACATTCTGTCTTATTTTGTGTGTGTGTCTTACTTCCTTCTCCTCTACTGTGGCTCCTGAACCTCCCACATAAATTATTTAGACTCAAGTTCTTGTCTTTTGTCTGCTTTGGGGGAAATCCAACCTAGGGCTGTTGAGCATTTCATTGTTGATTTTTCCAACTTTGCATTCCTGGAATAAGCCACGTTTGTTCCATGTGACATGGAACATATTGCAGGTTTGCTTTCCTATGATTCTGTGGACAATTTTGCAGCTATAGCCATGAGTTAGACTAACCTGTAACTGCCCTTTCTCTCACACTGCCATTGTCAGGCTTCCTAGCAAGGTAATGCTAGCCTCATAAATTAAATTGGAGAGTGTAACATATTTTACAGTTCACTGCAATAGTTTATAAATGACTGGAATTAATATTTCCTTAAATGTTCAAAGATATGTTTGAAGCCATCCATGGCCCCATATATTTTATAGAGTTTATCTTCCATCCTGTAGAGTATATACATATGTATCTTATTAAGGCCTCCAAGGTACTGTTTCTTCCTGATCTCCACAGCTTATCAATAGGACATCCCAGGGGCTGGTGAGACCGAATACATTGTTGCTCAGACCTGGAGAAATGCAACTTGGAGGTGAGATGACAAAGGAGTATTTTCATTCCTTCCAGGTTCACCTAAAATCTCTTTTTAAAATTCTAACTGCAATAAAGTAGAAAATCACAAAATTATTAACTATAGGACAGTGCTGGGCTCCCTGCCAATCTGCTCCTTACTGGTTACTTACTGTGACCCACATCTGGAGCAGCAGCCACAAACGCACCTAGTTGTGCATATTATTGTCCAGACTGAACAGACTCAGCAGCCTTCTGTATTGTCAGAGGAAAAGGCAGATGCTTCATCCATGACTCTGATAGCATCACTGTTTCTGCCTTTCCTCCAGGGATAAAACATTGTCTTGTATTGACTGTTTTGGTACAGAAGAGAAATTCCAGGGCCCTTCGTATACTTATAGCTACTGCCCTACAGGATAGAGAACCAAGGTAGAATTTCTTCCACCTCTAAAAGTACACATTTCAACTGTGTTTCTTGAAGCTGGAGAGATAATTACGGGTGGGTATAGAGGTCTTATTGGGAGTGTGGACTCTGACAAATACTCTATTAACCCCCTACTCCCTACGTCTTTGACTAGGGCACCCCAGGGACCCTAGGATATAATATTAGGTCTGAGCCATGGTCTGATGACACAGCAAGGTGTGAATATTTCTCTTTCTCTGATGCTCTCTCAAGGTGCTCTCTTTGAGTAACGTTCCCAGAACGCACATGAGATCTTATTGTTGCGACCAGTGGTCTCGTTGGTGAAGGTGTTCTAGGTCCATGAAGTAACTGTGGTGGTGGGTTTGGATGGGGGGTATGACTTTATTGTGACGGCTCACAACTCTACTCTCAAGAAATGGAGGATTTTTCTTATAAGGTCACACAAATCGAGTGTCTTCAAGAAGGTTGTCCTTCTGCTTCCTTTCTAGAGACTGCATGATCAGTCAACCATTCAGACTGGGTCAGATCAGTGACGAAACGCCTCTGCTTCTCTGGGGATGCAGGACAGGGAGCTGGCTGCTCGCCAGGGCGTCCCCAGAGCTTTGCAGGTGGACGTGTCTGCTGGGGACCTCCTCAGTGGGCACTGGGGGCGGGGAAGGTCTCAAATAGGAAGGGGATTTGGACGGTAATACGGCAGAAAAGAAAGACACAAATGTAAAACAAAACAAAGCACAGAAACCACAGACATGAACAGTAGCCCCAGTGCCCGCAGGCAGCCCAGCCACTTTTAGCGGAGCACAAATTATGCAGTTTTTTCCTTCTCCGGATCATTTCTGACTTCATGGTTTTTAATAACATGAGAGTTTAGAATTCAAGTTATGGCCGGGCGCGGTGGCTCACGCCTGTAATCCTAGCTCTCTGGGAGGCCCAGGCGGGCGGATCGCTCGAGCTCAGGAGTTCGAAACCGGCCTGAGCAAGAGCGAGACTCCGTCTCTGCTATAAATAGAAAGCAATTAATTGGCTAACTAAAAATATATAGAAAAAATTAGCCGGGCATGGTGGCGCATGCCTGTAGTCCCAGCTACTCAGGAGGCTGAGGCAGGAGGATTGCTCGAGCCCAGAAGTTTGAGGTTGCTGTGAGCGAGGCTGACGCCACGGCACTCACTCTAGCCCGGGCAACAGAGTGAGACTCTGTCTCAATAAAAAATAAAAAAATAAAAAGAACTCAAGTTATTGTTTTATGTTATATATTCTCATTTAATTATGTTTGCCATTTGTTTTCTGCTTTGGAGTAAATACACTTGTGATTTTTATTTCAAATTGTGGGTTGTAAAATCAATTTAATGTTTTGCAACAAGCAGGAACACATAAGAAAGAGACAGAACAAAATAAAAATATTAGAATGCATTGCATGCACAGTATAAAATTAAGTATTGTTTTGTGCTACTTTTGTTTCTTTTCATATACAGTGAAATACAATAAAATATTCTTTAGATTTAACCTAACCTGGCAGACACCTTATATTATGCCTGTTTATTTTTAACCTCATGTTTGATTCCCCAGTTGGGGCGTGGAGACAAGCATACCTTTCAAAGAATGCACACAGGCTATTTTTCTCTGAGCCTTACCTACCTCAAAATGATTTTATGTTTTTTTTAACAATGAAAATGTAATTTACGTATAAAATGATTTTATCACAATCTTTTCCCCTTAAAACACTGTACTCTTTTTAATCCATTGTCTTCTGGTATTTGTACCATGGAGAGCTCTAAGATCTTACTTTCTGATTTTTTGATAACTCTGTGTGTGTGTATACACGCTGTAGCTCCCCACCCGACACCTTCTATACCTTTTTAATTACAATGCTTTGCCAACTAGTATCTAGGAGTGAGTCTCTTTTCTCTTAATCTGCCTGTTCTTTCAATTTATATAGTCATGCTTTTAATTTAAATTGCATTTGTAATTACTGTAACTTGTTCAGTGCCATGCTCAAAGCAGTCCTGATTATCTTTCAACCTTTCCCTTTGCTCCTCAAAATTATCAACTGTAAATTAGCATTAAAATGCTGAGTAATGGTCTGCCTCCTGTATCCCTGCCAGCCTGGCCATGGGGAAGATTTACGTTTTCCCAAATGAGTCTTGCTAACAAGTCAGTCAAACTACATGGTAGCTGGGCTGGGGCAGAGCCTCTGCCTGCTCTCTCCTGGGCCTGGGCCTAGCTAAGGCTCTTCTCTCTGGCCGCTCTCCCTCACTTTGTCCTCTTTCTCATCCCTGATCCAGCCTAAAAGGCTTCGCTTCAGGAGTCTTGCACAAGCTGCTCCCCTCCCGGAAGGCTCTGCTCTCTGACCCTCTCTCCACCGGCTTCTAGTCATTCAAGATTTGCTGAAATGTCACTTCCTCAGAGCAGCCTCCTCTGACCTCCTAGTCATCACCCTTTATATCACCCTATTGGGTTTTCTTCTTAGAACTTATCAGCATCTTATATTTTCTTGCCGTTGAATGCTTACTGCCTGCCTTTCCCTAGATATAGGAAAGGACCTTACCTGCGTCATTGCTGAAACCCTGACCTCTTCACACTTCGTGAATGACTGAATGCTCCCTTAGTTAGTGAGCAGTTCTAAAAATGTTATTTAGGCTTAGTATTTAAAATTATGTGCACACATATTTTTTTACCTTCGCAATCTTAATCCCAAGATACAATCACCAGAGTTTATGCATTATCTCAGATTACATATAACTCCTGCGATTATTTTTTCTTATAAAAACTAACACTGTTATATTTAATATTTTATTTTTTTATATAGGATCAATACCAGGGTCACTTATTTGAATGGTATCTATGTACCCATTGCAAAATTATATTAGTAACTATTCTAAAAATTCAACAAACATCATGCCATATCTATTATTCCATGCCGTTTATAAAATATTTTAAGAAAATTTTTTTCTGGACTTAAAAATGGGTTTTCTTTGCCAAATATATATATATATATATATATATATATTATACTATATATGTGTGTGGGCACCTTAACATATTTTCCTAAACATGTCTTGTGTTGAAGAACTTTAACCACTTAGGTACCAATGTCGACTATAGTCGACAGCCACAGATGAACGCGCACGGCGACTTTAGCCGACAGCCATGACATGAACGTGCACAGCCGAGCGTCGACTTTAGCCGATAGCCGTGATATGACTTTTCTAATTTTTCATTTATCAAAATAAAATTGTGAACATTTAAAAATAACATAATGAAAACATATATGTCTATGTTACCTATTCTGATTTACATTACAAGTAAAGCTGCCTATAAAGTAAAACAAGCTTTCAGTGCTTTAAAGCTTTCCTCATCACACAAGAGCAAAACGGATCCGTCGTCAATGCACAGCACACACTACCGTGCCGACTGTGAGTGCCGGCTGTGGGCAAGGTTTCCTGGCTGGTGAGTGTGGTACCGAAGTGGTTAAGGCAAACCAATCCATAATTAAGACCTCTCAGTTGCTCAAAATTATTGTATTTAAGCATTCTTCTCTTAGGCCAGCAAATCATCATCAAATCTCTTTCCAAAGTCAATGAATATGAATGACCATCTCCATAAAACAAATACACATATGCAGAGATATACATGTAATTTCAGTGAGTTCATGGACACCACCCAGCTTATTTACTAACTTCGATTAATAGCTTCTGCTTTAGGTAATTTTTGTTATCTAATTTTATCTTCAAGTGTTCCATTTGCATTGTTTCATTTGTAAGCTATCTGTAAGTCTTTAAGAAAGAACCAAGTATTGGACTTAAATTAGAGTAAGCAATTTCAATTTCTTATGATTTTCTCTTAAGATAGACATTATATAACCTTGGTAATAAGGAACGTTGAGAACATCAGATAACATATTTTTCAATATTTATTCATTTTCATAATTATGGTTAACTTACAAAGTTATAGTCCCAGGGAGATACAATATAAGGGAAAACCACTAGAGGGTCTCCTTAATATGTCACAGTTTTTATTCCAATATTGAAGGTTCCATATTAACTTGTTGAGTTTGGAGCACAGTGTGCCATGTTCTTTTCTCAAAGCGGCCAGCAAGTTGGACTTTTGGTAGCACAGTGGCAAATAAATTTTCATTGTTTTGGGCACTGACACAATGAATTTAGTGAGAGTTCTTTCCGTGCTAGCACATGTCCTTTATTATGAGCATGATAAACATCGTTGGTACAGGTACAAATCTGTCTTGCTTTAGAACTAACCGATCTCATGACCTGAACTTTGGGTAAATGTACATTACATGGTAGAGTTTCCCAGCTTGACTGAATTTGAAACAGTATACTAAATTATGCTTTAGTGTATGTAATTTTTAAGGCCGGATAGAGTTAATAGATGATATTTATCTTACCATTATTTTATGCATTTTTAAGTATTAAACTTTGAAAGAAAATACATTTCTAGATTAATAAAATAGTGCAATCAAAACCTTTATTTGTTTTTTCTCATTAGACTGAAATAATAAACCAAATGAACAAGAAAAATGGCAATAAAAGATTTAGCATGAAACATTACTTCTCAGAAGATAATGCCAAGAATATCATGAAAATATGTACATCGCTTATAACCGAATTGCAGAAAATCAATGTGTTTACCTTTGAAAAGCCTTCGAGCTTCATTTAGGACTTTAGGCTGGGAGCTGTTGGTCCCACACAGATCATCTTCTGGTTTTGTAATAAAAGAAAATGGAAGACTCTCTCTGGAAGGAGAGCTGAGGTCGCTTCTCTCTCAAGCCACACCAAGTCTATGTAGTGCACACATAGTGTGTGGAGAGCACACCAGTAGTCCCGCCTGTCTTTCTTTGCCAGAGCAGAAAACAGGTTCGAAATAAAATATCTGAATTATCATAAATCTAAAAATAAGAGTGGAATATTTAAAATTATAATTCACTTAACTAGTGAAAACTGAGCACATTAATCTTCTGTAGTCAGGGATCTGCAGTCATCTTTTGCATATTGTATTTAGCCAACAACCAAATTTTAATTTTTAATTAGGAGACATTAAAATATAATTAGCAGCAAATAACAGAATGACAAAGCTACGAAAATTCATAAAGGTCAAAGGAAGCAGCATTTCCAGCCATAGTGAGACGTAATCTTCCAGAATTTAGGGAGCCGTGGCGATAGCATCACCTTCCACACACTCACCAGCAAGGCAAATTTTCTAGAAGCAACATCCTTTTTAACAATAATAATAATGGTAATAATGTAGGGACAGCTGTCACAACCAGAGTGTGTACATTCTTCAGAACCAGGAGACCCTCAAACCTCAGCAAACACCGTGTATGAAGGAACATAGCCAACTCCAACGTGGCACAGGCAACAAAGTCAGTCCCTCCATCAGAGATTGACGCAATTCTGAATGTGCATGTTCCAGAAGGAAGAAGAGGACAGCAGAGACCACCTGCAGCTGCCAAACTGTGGCAGTGAAGCAACGCGCTATGGAAGTCACACGATGTGTGAAGTATCAATGGAAAAAAATGCTTTATCAAAAAACGTCAGTTGGTGGCCCAACATACAGATATTCGTAAATATATATTTATATATATAATGATAAAAATCAGCTTGCATGAGGGTCATAGTACATCTACTTTGAAGTTATAGCACACATACTCTAAGCAATTTACAGAATTTGTCAGGGCTGCATATACAGGAATTGTGAAATGAATTAAAATACACTGAAATATAGAACACTCAAAATGTATTTATATAAACCTCCCAGGATTGACAGGGATTGGCCATTATCAGCACTTGCCACCATTGAACAAGAACTGTAATCGAGAAAAAGAAGAAAAATCCAAGAAAAAAGGGGAAAATAAAAAAAAAATTCTTCCTTTTGTTATTCCTTATTTAAAATAATGTCTTCCTTGTTGACTTGCAATGTTGATAATTTTGTTCTTTCCCCCAAAAGGGGGTTTTGTTTGATGGTAGTTTATGTTCTGTTGCCTTTTGATCTCTGTTTGCTGCCTGCAGATAATAGGGTCGTTTAGTAGGAAATCGGTGATATCCATAGTAAATATTTACTATACTGAGGGACGTTCAGGCCAAGCCCTGAGCAGTCAGTGAGATGATGATTTTAGTCGCCGAAAGAAAAGGAAAAAAATAGATCTTGCTGTTAGAAAATGTCCTATCACTCCACACTAATTCTCTTGGAATAAAAGATCAGTGATTTGCCAAAGAAAATATTATCAACAAAGCATGTGATAGCCTCTTCGTTTATGCCTCCGGAAGCAGGCGCTCCTTGTGTAGTTAATTAGAGTACAGTGGGTGCACGGTGGTGCTTGGAGTTTAGGGTCAACTTTGCTGTCCGCTCCGTAGATTTTACAGGCGATTTGCTCTTTGCTTTAAGAAGAGAAAGTGATATTGGAAAAAAGTCAGCACTTTAGATTAAAGCAAAGCACCCTTCACAAAGCCACAAACAAGAAGCAGGACAGAAAGTCCATGGCTTGTAGCTATCCTCGCACCTGCGGAAGAAGTTATAAGATATTCGCTCATCTTGAAGATTTCCAATGCTCCTTATTAGGCTGTTTTAAACACATACATTATATATTTAATTAGCTCGCCAGCTTGGCTCTGGTGCTCATGAATGTCTTGGCATGCACTGCAAATAACAACACATACAAAGGATTTCAGTCCCGGGAAGTTGGTGGTGTTTGTTTTGTCTGTTTTCAAACATTGCCATCCCATGGCTAGGAACACTGAGAGGAACAAATCCAAATACTTTTCCCTCAAGTAATTCCTTGAGGGTCACTCGCTATAGTCATTGGTTGTTCCTGTATTGGTTCCTAAAAACACACCTTGTTGTACTACTGCGGGCTTCTCAACAATGGGGGGAATGTACAGTAGGGTGGGTGCGTTTGGGCATTTACTTTTACAGTAAACTTTTTCTTGAAATACTATCTTGGGTAGGTTTTAAAAAATAAGATCTTTCTTAGTTTTTTATCCTTGAAATCTGGGGAAAAGTTAATATTAAGAATTGGAAATTCTTGAAAGAGCACCAAGACTATCTAAGGGAAGAAATTAAAGTGTATGTTGACACTTTTTCTTCATCTATTTTATACAATAAGCTTCTGGCTACAAATGACATATTAAATACCTTTATTAGTAAAAATTAAAATGTGATGAGGCTCAAAGCATTTCTTTTCTTTTATTGGAGAAAAGTTAAAGGTGTTTAGAGTGGGAACATTCCATCTTTTGAGTATTTCAGCCAAATCATGCTCAGGTCCACATTGGCAAAGATAATAATTGTGTTCTCAAAAAGTTTTGAGAACCCTTGTTCTCAAAAAGTCATTGTATACACAGCATAAATATCTGGGGCTTTGAATGTGGCCATTTAGCAGGCTCACATTAGTTTACTGTTACTGATTTTCTGTTAGGTTACTTTAGTGTTGTCATTGATTTGCCTTTTTGGCAAATCAATATAAGGTGGGCCATATATGTAACACAGTGTCTCCTCACAGAAACCTAGACTGCAGAGCCAGAGGTTAGTGGTGGGTCTTTGGAGAGTGTTCCTTCATTCAAGATGGGTGACAAGTTTCAAAAAATGCAAAAGTGATAGTTCAGTCCATGTGTAGCTCTAAGTACAGAGAACATGCAAGGAAAATATATACACTCCATGTAGAACAACAAGCATCAGAGCTTTCCAAAATTAAACATGTATTCTTGTTATCTTTTGATGAGAGATTCTTTGACAGGGATTCATTTGATGGACAGAAAAAAAGAAATAAAATGAAATTATTAGATGGCTCCCTAAATAGCCAATGGCACTTGATTTGACACAAAATATGTCTGGTATTGAATAAAGTTTAAACAATATAAAAGCAATAAAACGGTTCACTCTTTTAAAAAATATTTTGTGATATAACGGTTTTCTTGTCAGTATAGGTGTTGCAGATCAGCTCAAATTTCCTGAAACTGCACTCTGTCTTACGTGGCCCTTTCTCAGCTAATCATCCCTGCATGGAAACACCTTACCCTGCCAGACCTATAAACTATCGAGGGAGCAGCTGCTTCATTTCAACCCAACGTTTCCTATCATAGTATGTCTAGCATGTGCAAGTTAAAGCATAATTTACATGACTACTATAACTGAAAAGATACCCAATTACAGTGCAAAGACATTTTGAGGCTACTAAAATTTTGAGCTGCCACCAGATATGCACTATGCTATTGCAACAGAGTATAATTTTCGTCAGGTTATAGTCATCCATCCACCTAGGTGCACGAATTTACTAGCATATTGCTAATTAAAAGAAATTCATTTCTAACAAGACAATGATACATTTTTTCCTATATACTAAGTGTTGAAGCACATCTATATTGTCATCAGGTCCATGATGGGATTTCTCTTCTTTCTGCTTTTTATGGGTGTCATTAATGAAGAGGTATGCACCCCTTTATCTTTGTAGCTCACTTTTGGACAGTGAAATCTGAGACTCTGAAATGCTGTAACTTGTCCTGTGTAATTTTAACAAATAATCATCATAGTCATTTCCACAGATGTATACTACTTTTTGTTTGTACCATTATTGTTTATCAAACATACTATGATTTATTCGATTGCCATATCTAAAAAATATTTTTTTGTGACAAACTTTGGCCCCTCCTCACACCCCTGTGCTCGTTTCCACACACAGAAACGGCCTACTTTTGTGCGATCCTGAGAGTCAGCGTTGCTGCCAGGGCCCCCAAGTTCTAATTTCCTTGGCTGCCCCTCACTTCAGACATCTCAGATAAGATACTTATTTTTTCTATGTTTCCTAAGATGAGCATCATAACTGTCCATGTATTATTGTTTTAGTTTTTCATATTAGTGTTCCAGGCTTGGGGCTACAGTAGGATCGCCTACTTTGCTTTACCTAGTTTCTTCTGCTCTTTGCTGTAGGTTGAGGTCAAGCAGGATAACTTGATATGCCCCTAATGCCATCACCCCTGCCCGCGAATCACCCGCGGTCGCTTGTCAGTTCCCACCAGCTGCTTGGAAGCGCCTGTCTCTGCATTGCCGCGGCGTTTGCTTTTGCTCCCCGCGGCCTTGACCCGGCCTGGCGCCGGCCTGCAGTGGCGTCTGCCCCGCGGGTCTCACTGTTAGCTCGTTCAGAGGAAGGAGTGACATTCTAGTGATTTTTTATTACTTTCAATGTCTAAAACAAGGCCTTGAGAGTTTCAAAACTTTGCCCCCAACGTAAAATACCCTGTGAAGAAGAAAGGGAGGTGCTGCCGTGTGAATCGTGTGAAGAACATGTGCAGGCCACGGGCCGATGGAGAGCGGCCGGATGGGGCCTGGAGCTTTCTTTCGGACTGAGAATGCCATTTCGTGACATCCTGCGACTTCTATCTAATAATGACGCCTTTCGTTTGATTTTATGCTTAAAGATTTCACAATGCTCTCTCAGGTG
>VBSM01002217.1:975769-995211 GCA_008086735.1 Cheirogaleus medius
GCAACCGGCCGGGCACCTGCCGCGCGGCTTCCCGGCCACGCCGCGCCCTTCCCGCGCCTCAGTCTCCCAAGGACAGAGCGCGGGGAGCGGCCACTGCCAGGCCGGACGCAGCGCCCCGCGCGCCCACCGTCTAGGCGAACCCTCACAACAGCGAATCCGCAGGTCAGGAAGGTCGCGCGGCCGCGTGGAGCAACCCCGGCCAGATGACATGGCAACGGGGAGAAAGCGATGACGCGGAAACGAAGCAGCAGCAACGGCCACCACAGAGCGCGGATCTCTGAGGCAAGCAGCTCCAGTGTCCTCACATCTGCTAATCAAGGTGTGAAGTTATTACTTAAATATCTACTCATCTTTCCTGCGAAAATGCACCAGATATATCCTGCTTCAGGGAAAAAACCTTATTTGATATAAAACTTAACTTTTTCTCAACTCTGAACTGATAAATATTGGATATAAAAACATTACCAGCCTCTTGGCTTTCTTAACCATTAATGATAAGTACAGCTTGATTTGCTCTTCACAGTGAGCCAGCTGTCTATCATGTAACAATATTTTTGAAGTTTCCATATTACAGACCTTTACAGTTTAAAGATTCCTCTAAATTCAATTGCATATTAGTGTGAGATCTGGCTCCACCATTCTGCAGACATACTCCTCTTCTTTCCAAGGACTTCTCTTTTCCAAGCTTTTGATTCAAATTTGATAGCCTGGGGCCAAGAAAGTTTAAGTTGTAGGTCAAAGTGCCATCATTAGTTAGTGAGAGGGAGGGGATGGCGATTAGAACTCTCGGCTGTCAGGAAAGATCACCCAGAGAGGAGGGTGCAGCTATCTACTTCAAAGTACTAAGCAGAGAGTTGAGACAACTACCTAAACAATTTCTCCTATGTACTTTTTACCAGTTCTCCAAATATCCACCTTCTCTTGGCTTTGAATATTTCTGACGGATTGATCTGCTGTGTAATTCCCCGTGCAAGTTAGTTGCTTAGCGGGCGCAGGCAGCACACAGTGCCTCCCTCCGCAGAGTTAGGCCTGACGCTCCATAGGCTTTTCTTTATCTTCTTGTTTGAGTTTTTAGTGGAAGCAAAAGGAGCAAGAAAAAAGGAAGAGAACAGTTTCCCTCCTCGGGTGGCTCCCTGGTGAAAAGCTCCAGCATATTTGTAAAAGTGAATAGTAGCGTGAGGCGCATCCCAAGAACTACCCTAAAAACGGAAATCCTCCAACAGTAGAAGCTGCAAGAGTCCGTGACTTTTTGTGTGTGTGAAGTCCAGTTTGCTAGGAACTGAGCCCCCTCACAGCTCTCCGAACAGATGCGGACACACTCCCTCTCACGACAGAGCCTGCCTTCGGAAATGGAATCACAGTGTGGGAAGACCCGAGCTAACTTTTAATGCAATTTTTATTCAACTTTACACATACTAAATCACTATTTAAGGGGAAAGGTCAAATAATAGGATGATTTTATCCTATAATTTTTTGAGAAGAATATCTTTTTATTAGAATTCTTACAGATCCAGTGCCAATTTCTTCCAGAAATCCATTTTTGAAAAGAAATGTGCCTCATTTTGACCTCATACATAAATCACTTATTTAATGTGCCTCAGCATGTTGGCAGCAGCTGTTTAAATTTTTTTTCTCGCTTTCCTTTAGTCAGAGAGTTTACAGCTCTATTCTAGTTAGGAGGCCTCTTACTGTAGCTGGGGAAAGTGCAGTTGCTATGAACAGATGGTCTACACGTCAAGGCACATGTGTGATGCCCCATTCACCAGAGAATGTCCCAGACTCTCCTCTTGCTTATAACCAGTCTCTGCAGCCTTTTGGGATTTCTACCTTCTGCAGTTACTGGAGAATGGACACATGAAAACAGTGCTGCCTCCCTCCTGCTGAGGCCACAGTGCATCTTAAAACAGAACATTTTCATATAACTCACCTATACAAGTAAGAACTGACCTTGTACAGATGGGATGATGGTTATGATAGAAGCACTTAGTGTTTTTGAACACATTTTTCTTTACCGCTGACGACAATCCCACGGATCACATGAATCATTTTACTGATAGGCAACTGAAGCTGAAAGCGGTTATGTGACTTATTCAGGTTTACCCAGCTGGTAGGAGTGTAGCTGAGATGTCAGTGCAGTTTCCATATGACTCTACAACTAAGATGCTAAACATGAATGTGCATCATAATTTCACTGGCCATTCTTCACACCTGAAAACTCTATACTGTCCCAATGCTGCTATGTATGGAGATATGAGTGGTTTGGACAGAGTGGAAGGGAGAACAATAAAACTTGGTAGAAAAACAATTAAAATGTTTTTAAAGAATGAAGTTTTAATATCACATACATTTAACAACTTTCAATGCATAAATAAAAATGGTGTATAATTAGCACTCCATTTACTGGTATATAAATAAATGCTGCTAAAGTGCTTAAAAGTATTACTTACAGAGTTTAAATATGCTTCCTGCCTGTATGCTTTCATTATTAATTAGCAAACTTCTTAGTCATAATGCATAGGTATATATCAACCCAGACTATTTGAATGATCACAAATTCCATAATTGGAATTCCACAGGTAGTTCTGTTGAACTGATGATGTTGAATAATGCTGAATTTAACTAAGGGCTTCAGAAAGTACATTCATGTTGGAGAATGCAATGGGGAAATTTTGAGCACAATTAGCACTGATGCGGAATGGCTTCTTTTCAGGGATTGTGCACCTAGAGCACTTACCCCAGAGCAGCCAGAACAGCTTGCCCTGAATTAGAAAGCTGGTACAAAGAGCACCACAGCTAGTATTATTGACTACTAAGTAAAGAGCCCAGAGAAATGTATTTTAATAACTCCTGAGTTGAAAAAGTAGGGGTCTGTTTGGCTGAATATTTGAGCAATTTCTCACTAATTGGTCAAATAGAGAACATCTCTTCTTACCCACACCCTTGTATGCATATTGTTATAGATCCCCACCTGCAATGCCATCAGAGAAAAATTTCTTATATTTTTAAAGAAATGACAACTGAGGAAAAAATGGAAGGAAAAGAAAGGGAAGAAAAGAAACATAGCTGCAAATATGTGATTTCAATTCCCATATAGCTTCATAATATAAATTAAAAAGATATCATAATTTATAAATTCAGTAATTTTCTTACATTAAAAATAATTTTTATTATTCAGCAATGTTTGATTTTGAGGAAGGAATTATTTGAAAACCTAATGTCAACAGGATGTACAAAGACATCAATTATATGGCCTCAGAAAATATACTTGTTTTCAGATGAGGAAAATATCTTAAGATTTTTACCTATATATTTTCAAAGTATGAGCCTTTGGTAATTTGAGCCTTTGGCTCAAACTTCGAAAGTTTTTTGTTTCGAAAGTATATTTGTTTTCAAATATACTTGAAAACAAGTATATTTTCTGAGGCCATATAATTGATGTCTTTGTACATCCTGTTGACATTAGGTCTTCAAATAATTCCTTCCTCAAAATCAAACATTGCTAAATAATAAAAATTATTTTTTAATGTAGGAAAATTACTGAATTTATAAATTATGACATCTTTACTTTTTAATTTATATTATGAAAAGAATAGCTTTACTCTTTTTCTTAATCTAACTATTTCAAAATTTTCTGAATTAGAATGGTATATAAATTATCTTCATAATGGAAATTATCTTCTTAGCTATCAGAATTAAGTAATTTGAAATATTTGAAGCAAGATTTTTTTATTTATATCCTATTTATCAAGACATGCAAATAAAAGTGTAGGACTAAGCCATTGCCAGGGACTGTTCATTAAACCTCCTACACATAATTTATCATTAAATATCATTTTAAATTAATTAATAAATTGTTGTCATGAGTATGCAATGCAGGATGGTACAAGTGCTAGTTTCCAATCTTCTCTGACCATTACTACTTAGGTGGTCTGAGGTTATATTATTAAACATTGACCAAATTACATAAAAATTTGTGTATACTTTTAGTGGTGATATTATCCTCATAAATGTTTTGTACTACACATAAACCAAAACATAATTTTCAGTCCCTAATGATTTCACTATAATTACATGCTTAACACAGCGCCAGGTACCTTTATGATAAAAACTCTTAACAAAATAGGCATAGGCGACCCTGTAAGACCCTGGATGTCTGGGACAGCCTAATACTAGCCTCACACAGCCATAACACTAAAAGTATCAGGACAGAATTCTTATCTTCAAAACTCTTACAATATTTTCAGGTAGTTTGAAATAGTGAGTTTTACAATTTAAAGGGTTTTTTTGTATTTAGTGGTTATGATTCTCCTGCTTGTTCCCTAAATGTAGCATCTTTCAAATTAACTATTTACGATGCTATAAGTGAAAAAAATTGGCTTCACAGCATACAAATTTGTTTAATCTTAAAAATTAAAAATAAAATATTTTATAAATAGCTGAAGAATATGCTGCTAAAGAGATGTCTGCAAAAGAAGATATCCAAATGAGGCAAGAAAAAAATTACCCTCATAACAGACCCCCCTCACTGCACAATGGATGACACCTTTATATTTTAAAATTTGGAATATCTGACTGCATTATTTAATCTTCATTAAAATGTTGATGCATGTAAAGATAATACAATTGCTTAATTTAATTTCATCTTTTTTATTTTCTCTATAGCTCCATAGTTGTCAGCTTCATGGAATGAGAAATCATAACTTCTAGCTTTTAGTACTGGCTTTAATTCAAGCACTAAGAGTGCCACCTATATTTGGCCTGTTTTATACCTATAGGATTCTGAATTCATGTGAAATGCTCTCTCAGAGTCTGTTCTGAAGCAGTCCTATTAAGTAAAAACATGATTCTTATTTATAAATCTTCCCGTGTGTTGATGTCCCTAGATACTCCCAGTAATGATGCATTACTCATCACTTTGATCTCCCTTGGAGCTGGGGGGTGTGAGTCACAGCACTGAGAGGAAAAATGACTGCACAATATTTTATTTATAAACTTTATAGATGCTTGATTTATTTGATCAGTATACGTTCATAAAGATCATACCTACTTGCTTAGAAAAACAAGAAGAATAGTTGGATGGTCATATTCTCTACCCAGCCCCCAGGAAATGAGAGATAAGATTCAATGTTCCTAATTTTAATGCTACTAGCAATTTCTATGTATTTGCCTTTCATAACAGTACTGTATGTATACACATGTATGTGTGTATATATTTTTAAAATTTTGTCATGAGCTCCATAATTACACAACACCATTATTTTATTTTATTTGCTGAAATAATTTATATGTTTTGCTAATTTATTTTCTCTCTCATCACATACTTGCTTATCATTTTTAAATATGGAAAATTTTAAATTTCCTTTTTTCATAACAAAGTAATAAATCATCATTGCCAAATTTTATAAATATAAGCAAAATAATAAAAAAATTAAATACTATGCCTTATCTTGACTTCTGCTGTACATTTTCATATATGTTTTCTTATTTTCTATGCACATAGCTCATACTAATTTAAAGATTTGTATGTTATATTTTTTCACTAAAGTTTTGTATCCTATATTTTTTCATGTTATATTATCAAGTCCTTTCTAATGTCATTAAACATTCTTTGAAAACATGATTCTAGAAGCTGTTTAATAGTCACTCTATGTTTTAACATATTCTTTGGGTAACTTCCTTATTTTTGATCCTTTGTGTATTTCCTGTTATATGCAAAACTCTGTGATAAACATCCCTGTGCATGACTCACTACTGATCTGCTTGGAATTTGCTCCCAGAAGTATAATTTCAGGGACGTTCCGGCTATCCAATCTAAAGCCCTGTGACTGATCTTTCCTGACAAATTTTCCTTCAGAAGGCAACTACCAATTCATTGTGAAAGTGATAATGTAGCAGAATGCCTGATTCACTGTAACCTTGGTGATACTTGTAGATTTAAAAAATCTTTGGCAAAATTATATCTGTCAAATTTTTAAAACATGGCAAGTGATTTTGGCTGTGACTGCGTCAAATTTATAAATACTTCTGAAAACTCTGACATTTTTACAGTACTGAGACTAGCCATCCAAAAATGTAGCATGTTCATGCATTTATTGAAACCTACAGGCTCTCAATAAAGTGTTCTAGTAGTCTTCATACTACTTATTATTGTCTTTTTTTAAAGACTACATATTTTATATCTTTTTCTTGTTGCTACTATTGAGGATTCTATACTATGCCCCAAATATTTTCTATTTTGATATTGCAGTTATATATAAGATTGACTTAAGTTTACCTTTATCTTGTTTTTATTCATATTACATGATCACTTTTGATATGTCTAAGTGATTTGGAGTCGGTTACATAACTGTAGCATCTGTAAATATTGACATTTTTATTTTCCTAAGTGTTAGACACAAATATTTCCTTGTCTATTGCTTCACTTTTTGGTTACATTTGGTCTAATTAAACAAATATTTTAAATTATTTACAGTAAAATGTTATTTTCATTTGTAAATTATTTTGTAACTTTAAACCTTCAAAGCCTCAGGCCTCTGGTTTTATGCTAATTTCCTATATTTAATTTTTCTTTACTGCTTAGCTCTTTTATCAGAGTTCATTTGGATACATATGGTCAATTGTGATAATATGCTTCCTTTTGGCACTTATTAATAAATCCTTTGTTAATATTCTATTTTTAATTCATCAGACAATATATTATTTTATATAATTTGAGAGCTTTCCAGGCTTATTTTATTTTCTTTAATATTTATTCATATATATGTTTCTTTATTATCTTTTTAAATCATGGTTGTTTAATAACATATTTGTACATCTGATAGGTAAAGAGGAAGAAAGTTAGCCATTGGTAGGCTCACTCATGTGCTCGGTTTATTCTGGTAGATGTTTAAAATCTATTATTTCACTTAATGCTGAAAATGATAAGTATTACCATATCAATTTTATAAATAAGGACTTTGAGGTTCAGAGAGATTTTGCAAGCAGCTCATTCAAAATAACAAGCTGGTACATGGTGAATCTAGGAACCAAATCTGTACCTACCTAGTACCACAAACTATGACATTTTCATCATTACTTTCTATTCCCATTTTATTTTTCTCTCTTTGTAAGGCTTTTAAAAATATTCTCACTTGTTTATTTTTTCAGATGTATTGCTAATTACTTTGTAACTTTAAAAATTCAGAAAATCTTTATTAAGAGCTTGAATTTAATTAAGATAACAGCCATGTTGTAGAATTATGGCTTCTAAATACGTGTTGTTTATTCAGGTCACAATTTAAATTCTTGAAAACCCTTTGGAATTTTATTGTGTTTTACATTAAGGATCTAGTGACAAGCTGGGGCATGACAGCTGGTAGCTAATATGTTATGGTTACGTGAACAATTTATTGTCAATGAGTGGCATTGGGACAGAAGAAAAGGAAGCTCTGGCATTATAAACCACAGGGCCTAGTCTCCGTGTCTTAACTCATCACTTACACACCCCAACAAGGAGAATACTCGCCTAGAAGAGCCAGGTAGTATAGACCATTTGCTCTCATCACCTCACTGCTGGTGATGACAATCACATGCAAGCCCATGCCCACAGTCATATTAACACAACTAGTCACCATTTATTGAGGGCTGATGAAGCCCTATATGTATATATAACTTTAATTCGCAAAACCCTATGAGGACTGCACTGTAGTTTCCATTTAAGAAATGAGGAAACAGACACAGCCGTGAGTGAGTGCCAGAGCTGAGATGGGAACCAGTCCTCCTCTGTCACTGCGGAGCACTACTGCCTCTACTGGGGACCAGGCAGAGCCAGAGGCAGAAGGTGTGTGGATGCCCCTTCACAGCTGAGATGCGTGCGCCTGCCGCAGCTACCACGGCAGCAGTGGTCCTTGGAGGAAGGAGCCTTGGCCCTTCCGTTCCCTTTCAGGATGTGTGTTATTTTGACCAGCAGAGTGAAGTCTTTTCAGCAACTTCCCAGCCCTGTGGCCATCTATCCAGGAAGCTGTTCCTATGGTAGCTGCCGGAAATCATGAGGACCATGAAATCACTCGAGACAAAAGCTTAGAACACTGGCACATTCAGCTTGGTGTCTCCTCAATGACCGAGGACCTGGTAGTCCCAAGTTCACATGGCCAGTCATGACTTGAAAAGCCCATCCAGCCTCAAATGGGCCTTGGTATTGTAGGCCCAAATTGTTACTGAATTTTCATGAGTAAAATTAAATATGGTTTATAGGAGAATTTAACCAGTATAGACTCTTAATCTACATAATTCTGGTTCAAACATAGCTCTAGCAGATTCCTTGGCTTGTGTTATCCAAATCACTGCCTCAAATCTATTTTTCATCTTATCACAGGCACTTGATTTACATAGTGGCCATTTAACTGATAGAATTATAGTGATCTAATTAATTTAACCTGTGTAAGCAGCCAAGTTGGATCATTTAAACCAAAATCAACATTAAGGTCGAATTATATGACTGACTCTACCTCAAAGCAGTGCACCATTTCCTCATATATTAAATCAGGCAAACAGTCTCCCTGCAAAGACCCTCGGCTCCTCATCTCCCTCCTCCCAAGAGCTTTGAAATTCTGTTTTAAGATCATTCCTGCTGGACGTGGCCACTTTTGGAAAGCTGCCACGTCTACCAGCAGCAGAGGAGCTTTGGTGAGCCCTTGGCTTCTAACGGCCGTAGCAGCAGCTTCCTCTCAACATGCAGGTTCACACCATGGTGAAAACACCATAATCATACTTCGGAGTTCAGAGAACCAGCATTCCTGCTGGGCAGCCGCAGACTCCACGCCAGAAAACAGAACCTTAACCATGGTCAGTTTTCTTACAAATACTAGCTGTTGATCATGGGAGTGAACGGCTTTGAAAAAGTCAAGCTCAACCCCGGAAAAATTAATAGCAAAAGTGCACAGTCTCTAACACAGTGTTTGGTAGCATGACACACACAGACACATCATAGTAAATGATACAAATTTGGTTTTCTCACCTAGAAAAAAATTTTAAAGCTAATGATTCTTATAAGTTATGGAAATTAAAAATGCCTATTTCTGGTTCTACACTTGGAGATGGAGATGCTGATCAGTGGGTGCTGGGTGGAGTCCCGGAACATGAATTTTTAACAAGCTCCCTGGTGAGTCCGACATAAATAGGCTGCGCTACTCGGTTTGACAAACACTGTTGGAGAGTCTTGATCAGCTTTGGAATATTGGCAAAATTATCTAGATAAGAAAACATAATTACACAAAAAAGAAGATAAAAGCATGAGCTCTACTTGTTCGAGACAGAGGAATGCAAACGCAAGTTATGATATTTGTAGCACAAAGTTATAATCAGTTACAGTTCAGCCAGCTGGATTGGCCCAGGACTGAGGGCTCTCCCGCAATGTGGGACTTGGAGCAGCTCGAGGAGGAATGACTACAATACAGGGCATGACAAATAAGGGCTTCAAAGTCAGTGTCAACAAGTTGCTAAGCAGAACTGGATGAGAAAACAATCAATTCCAACTGACAAAATAGGAGTAAGCTTTATAAAGTAATTTGCATTTGAGTAGGAACGTAACAAATTGGGAAAGACCTAGGCAAAGAACAGACATCTGCGAAGCCATAGAGATAAGAAAGTGCCTGAAAACCTTCAGGCAATCTCGGAAGACTAAGTGTGAGGATCAGAGACTCAGAAGAAAGGAGGCAGGAAGCTGGAGCGCACAGGTCAGTGGCGGTGCTTGGAAGTGGCAATGACTCCTTACGTGCTCTGTTGTCATGTTTCTTGTATTAGACTCGGAACAGAGGAATTATTAGGAACCTTTGGAATAGCTGAGGAAAGCGAAGTGGGTTTATGTCGAGAATGAAACCAGTGTTGATGGAACAAAAAAGATGCAGGTTTCCAGGATGTCTTAGGGAGACAACAATTACTAGGACAATGCAGTGTGGCGACAGAGGAGATGAGAATATTTTCAAGGTTTCCTCAAGACCTGTGATTCTGATGATGTTGTTAAAACAGTTTGGGAATACAGGAGGAAGAACATTTCTTTTTGGTCAGAAAGCTTAGATAACAAATTCAGTTTAGAATCTTTGAACTTTAGGTGCCTGTTCTGGGTATCTTTGTTGTGAAACAAACCACCCTGCAACCCAGTGCCTCAAAAGGGCAGTAGATTATTCTTTCTCCCTCTTCTGCTGTCCGTGCTCAGCGGGTGGTGCTGGCCGGATCCCTCAGGCTGCCATGAGTAGCAGCTGGGGCTTGGCGAGATGCAGGCCGGGTGGGCTGGGGGGCCAAGGCACCTTCCTTACTCACATCCAGGGCCTTGGCTGGGGCTTCCCTCAGTTAGGTGGTCTGAAGGTTGATGCATATCTTGTAGAGTAGCTGGCTTTTACGAGGTTGGGGCAGAGGCCCCCTTTAAGGGCTATGTCTGGAATTGACACAGCATCAAATTCTTCATATGTTATCGGTCAAAGTGCTCACAGGCCAGCCCTGGCTCCAGGGGAAGGGACATAGGCTCTTACTGGGTGGAGTGTGGACAAGTGTGCAGCCACCCTTAATCCTCCACAGTTCTCGTAGGACCTATATGTGGAGATGTTTTGGGGACAACAGTGAACTCTAGTCTGGATCTACAGAAAGAAGTCAGAAATAGAAAGGTGAATGGGAAATCTTTCTAAGGAAAAGTTGGCATTGAAAACCATGGAAATGGGTGGAAAGACCAGGGAGCAGGGAAGGGGAAAAGAACTACATTTGAGAGAGGAAATTAGGTGGGGAAGCCAACAGAGGAGAGAGGGGAGTGCTCTGAGCCAGTGAGCAGGGACCCAGCCTGCTAGAAGAAAGGGAAGCATGTCCAGAAAGGGCGGCCAGAGGACAAAGCTGCCCAGGAGCTGGAGAGGAGGAAACATGAGGGGTGTGGGAGTAGGGAGAGGAGGCACCCACGGCCTGCAAGAGAGCACTTGGAGTGGGACTGATAAGAGACTGGAGAGAGAAACATGGCGGGGGAGGAGGAGCCGGCACACAGGGTCCTCTGGGTGGCAGGCGCCAGCAGGCAGGCGACCTCCAGAGAGGAGCCCTGTGGAGTGGGCCCCAGTGCTGTCCACAGTCTGTCTGCCCGTGCGTCTGTCAGCGTGGGGAGGAGGATGGCAGATGAGAATGAAGACAGAGAGCAAAAGAAGGGCTAGGAGAGCTGCTCCGTGAGGGGCTGCTTGGCTTCTGAAAGGACTGGCGATGCTGGCTGAGGCGGGCTTAGCACACTGGGACACTAGGGGCTGCCGGGGACATCGGTGCTCTCTGGGAAAAGCGAGCCACACGGGCTCCTCCTGTGGAGATCACGTGACTTCTCACACCCAGTGGCACCCTGCTCTCTGAAAGCACGCTCTGCGAGCTGCCTCTGCGCAACTCTCCCTGTCACTCCGGGCCCTCCCTCCAGGGCCCCTCCCTGACCACCACCCAGCCGGACTCAGGAGTCCTCCCTTTGCAGAACATCCACAGCACATTTCTTCAGCTTTTAATTCCAGGTACTGCTTTCCTCGTGCATTGTATTTATTGGCATTTTCTCTCTCTCTCAGCTTCCTGTGACTGCGGGGTCTGGGGCTGAGCGACGCCGGGCAGGCGCACAGGACTGGAGGGCACAGGGCTGGAGACGGAACTCTCTGAAGGGTTGCAAAAGCCAACTTCCATCTGTGCGCTTAAGCATTTTCTTTATTATTTTACTTTTAACCACTTCGGTACGAGTGTCGACCATAGTCGGCAGCCACAGATGAACGCGAGCGTCGACTGTAGCCGACAGCCAAAAGCTTTTACTTTTACAGCTTTTATCTCTGCAGTTGCAGTGTGTACGTTCAGCTAGTAAATTACTAGAAATCTGTGACCTTTTAACAAGTCCTTAGTAGGAGTTATTATAGTTATTTTCCTAAAGCTGCCTGTACAGTAAAACAAGCTTTCAGTGCTTTAAAGCTTTCCTCATCACACAAGAGCAAAACGGAGTCGTCGTCAATGCGCAGCACACACTGCCGTGCGGACTGTGAGTGCCGCCTGTGGGCGAGGCTGCGCGGCCGGTGAGCGCCGCACCGAAGTGGTTAACTGTTGATTACAAAGTGGAGGTAGAATTAAAATAATTTTAATGTTAAACATTTTAATTTATTTCAAGCAGGAGAGGACAGTCACACACTCACTAACTTTGAAACTGCCCTTCAATGACAGAGTGCAAGGTGAGAATTGTGGTAAGGGCCTAGCTGAAAATAACGAAACTAATCAGTAACTGTCCCCCTGTAATTGCCACGCTGGAACCACGCAGCTGGTGGTCATAAAGATTCTGAACTTCTCCCCATAGCTGTGTCCATAAAGACTCTTAACTTTCTCCATAGATAACATTACCTTTTTGAAGCCTACAGGTAGGTAGCTTTTAAGATATCTTCCAGGCCCCACATTCCAGTGGATTGGTTGGCCCACCCAGAACAGCAGCCCACACCAAGAAACTGACTCAGCTGGGATTGTGACCCCAGGGACTTAAATAACACAAGAAGATGATTTCTATACGCCTATAATTTTGCCCTAATTAACAAACCTAATTGCCTAATTCCTTGCCTACCAAACTATCCTTAAAAACTCTGTCTCCTAAATTCCTGGGGAGGCAGATTTGAGAAATTTCTCCCACCTCCCCACTCAGTGCAATGCGAAACAAAGACTCTTTCTCTGCCTTGTAAAACTTGCTGACTGAGCATATTGGCTTCTTGGGCAGCAGGCAAATGAACCTGGTTGGGCGGTAACAACTTTTGGAAAAAGAACTGGTAAAATATGGGACTTCCCATCGTAAATAATAAACTCTACTTTATCTTGTGATATGTGGATGGTAATAGACTATCTCTTCTCTCTTATTTTTTCATGTAAATTTTTGGTTTAGGAAAACTGGCTAAGTTAATTGATAATTTGAAGATTTTATATAAAGTTATTTTCAACTAATGTTTTTCCTTCACAGAGACAGAAATTCTTTGACAGAAAAATAGTACAAATTAAGAGTTGAGTGTTTCAGACTAAATAATTTAGTCAACTAAGTCAAAGATTATGATGAAAATAAAAGCACAAACAGACCAGCTTTGGGGACAGGTTGATATTGTGATGTCGTATATACCATAAAGCATGCCTCTTTGCATCAAATGATAAATGACAAAAGGCTGGTACAACAGAGCACTTGCTCTGTAAAAGCAAGATTTTAATTTTTGTGCCTTCACCATGTCTTGCCTTTAAGAATGACAAAAGAAAGATACATGATAAATGGAATTTATAAATATTTTTTTTCTCACAAACTAAAAGGAGAGGGGAGAAAGTGTTCCCCCCATTTTTGTGTTCCTGTGCCTGGCATGTACGTTCTGCGAAGGGATGCAAGGTGAATGAATGAATGAATAGATGAAGCATGAGTATTGAAATAAGCTTTACTTGAATATGATCTGAATATTGTAAAGCAAAATTATCAGAATGTAGGTAATACAGTGAATATAATATATAAATAGCCACGGCAGATACTGTATTACATCCAATTACTGTGCAAGTATAGGAACTTACAGGTAAATAGAATGGGTGGCTAGGCTGCCCCAGCCTCTGAAATAGAAGTTAGAAAATGTCCCTTAAAGTATATAAAGTATTTTCCAGAATTCACTGGTAGAAATTAAATATTTTGAGATATTTCAGATTAATCTTTACTATATGCAGATAATTCTAGTGAAAAGAGCTTTTAGTGAATATTGGCTTTCATGAGCCAGCATTTCTTGTCTCCTTTCCCTTTTAACTCTAGCAAAAGGAATTTTGTATGTAAGATCAAGGCTGGTGATGAGATAGAAAATGAGCAGTCATTTTTCTTTGTAAAAAGAAAAATTTTTTTATAAGATATCTTTATAATTTTAAAGATTTTTTTATAATTTTTATATTATGTTATATATTATATTATATAATATATTATAAGATATTTTTATAATTTTTTATAAGATATCTAGAGTTTACTACTTATCTCCAATCATAGTACTAAGAGATATTAAAATAAAATAGAGATATTTGAGAGCGTGTTATTTAACCCTAAAAGTAATGAAAATATTCCAGAAATAGATAAAACATTTCAATGCTTAGAACCCTTCATTTGGAAGAGGTAATCTGATTTTATTCCACAGAACAGATTTATGATATCTAACTTGGAATACTCTATGTAGGCTAATAATTTCATCTATGATCTAGAGTTCTCGCTAATTAGGTTGCAAATTGTCGTTGAGGCTGCTGTGTAATTTTACATCCAGTGTCTAGATTCTTCTTTTGATAGTGTGAAGGAAGAGGGGGCAATGCCTCCAAAGACATCAAACCTTTGTTAAAGAATGGTTACAAAATTGTAAGTAAGGTGTATATGTATGCAGGCATTTGTGTGTGTGTGACACACATGCACATATTCTAGCTATATTGGTTTTGTTTTTTAATTTGGGGAACAAAGGAGCTTATAAAAGAGGGGCTAAGCCATCTATGCTTCAGACTGACATAAACTTCTATGACCAAGGCATGCTGGGATAGCTGCACATCTGCGTCCAAAGGCAGTGCAAACTCACAGAGACCCTAAGCCTAGCACCCTGCAAATCTACAAATCACACTCATTAGGAATTAGCATTAGCAGAAAATCTATATTGGCATACATTATTGTAAAAGCATTGTTCACAAGCCAGGACTTATAGATATCTTTATAGATATACATATTTCATTCTTGATATATATCAAATATATATATATTTGATCAGGATAATTTCTGATATATATATCTACACACATGCACACACACACATATATATATGAGAGGGGATCTCAGAAATCATCCTGATGAAGGGATCAAATTTTTTTAATTAATGGCTGAAGAGACCTTAAACATTAGCAGTATAATTCTCTGTTGCCCATAGTAGTATCAATGATTCTTTAATGATAAAATGTAATGGGAAAAACTTAAAGAAGGATACATTAAATATTTTTGTGTTCCCTCCGTCCTATAAAAATATGTCAAGTTTTTTAGAAAATCGCGACAGCGCGGGCTTGTGCAGGGCGCAGCTCATTGCAAGAAGCCTTTATCCCACACCAAGGTTAAAAAACTCCAGTGAGCTTCCACTGGTGGAATGATTGCATAAATCAGTGCTATCCAGAACAGCTTTAACTTGCACAGCTGCCTTAGGAACCACGTGACTAAGCTGCTAAATCGCGTGGAGGCCCATTCGCAGGAGCAGCGCCACTCACGGTGCCAGTCGCTGCCTTTCCTCCCCGCTCAACCGTCCTCTCCTTCATCACCCACAGCTGAGCCTTCCCCTTCAGACTCACAGGCTCTTGGGGCCCAGTCCTGCTCAAACTATGGGTCACTGTGGTATGTCTCTTTCATTTACATTTAGATTAAGTGAAAGCCTCTTAATTTGGGTCATTATCAATACATAAATCTGTAGAGAAAATGAACTTGCATCTATAATGTAACCAACAGTACATGATTTATTGTTCTTATAATGTGTAAATACAGAAAGAAAAAAAAAGATACCAGCTCTTAGGTGCCCTGGATAAGAAGTACCATCAGTGACTAATGGAACAAACTCATGTCCTCTGAGCAGGCCAGCTCAGGCTCCCAGGGCCTCACGTCCTGTAGCTATTTGTACTGAACTATGTCCTTAATTCAAAAACCAGCGTATATAAATCTATCTACTCCATTTGACCTTTCTATGGAGAGTTGTGAGTGGTAAAATGAAAGGCTCAAAATGGGTTTCCATACCTGATTGTGGACTTTGTTTGGGGATTTTGGCTGCCACGTCAGGGCTGGAGGTGGAGTGCGTTCGCTGGGTGGCAGAGCTGTGGATGCTGCTGGGAACCGCCACCGAGACGTTCTTGCGAGGCTTCGCATCTTGCAGCCACATGGGCGAGGCTTCAAAGGCCTGCATCCTGCGCGCGTGGCTGTTGGCATTGACCTTCAGGAAGGCCTGGGCCTTGTGCTCCTGAAGCTCCCCGTAATTGGCATCGGTCACCCTGCACTCGTATAAGCCTTCATCCTTTTTCCTCACTTTGGAAATCTGAAGCTTGTGGGAGATGTCATTGCCTTGGACTTTCACTGTCTGAAAAATTGCAGGTAAAAAATAAAGCACTACATCAAATGATTTTGTTCCCATTCCTTACCCTGAGCTTGTTGGGAAATTAAAGGGTCTTAATGAGGCCGGGCGCGGTGGCTCACGCCTGTAATCCTAGCACTCTGGGAGGCCGAGGCGGGTGGATAGCTCAAGGTCAGGAGTTCGAAACCAGCCTGACCAAGAGCGAGACCCCGTCTCTAAAAAAAAAAAAAAAAAAAAAAGGGTCTTAATGGCCACATAGTCACAGTCAAGGAGCTTTATATTTCCTTAATGTCAAATCTGAAGGTCTTAGTTAACTTATTCCACTAACAACTGGACTCACAGACCCTGGGGATAATTAGTTCAGTCCAGCCAGTGCCAGATTCCATTAGCCATGCAGCCCCTGTGGCCCAGGTTCCAGTAGCAGCTCTGTCATTACTCATCACGAGGTTGACTTCTGTCTAGTTAACTCTGTTGAACCCTATGAGGCCAATGCTACAGGTTACACATCTTTTCTTCACTGTGGGCTATAAATGAATCCCTTCAATTCTGAGAGACCACAAAAATATTTTGTTGGTCCTAACAGTTTGAGTGGGGATGTACTTTTATCCCCACACTGGGATGGCTACTAAAGATACTATTAAAATAGCTGTATATTAAATATGTTCCTTCTCAAATTTTTGATGCAGTCTAGCCAATAGGCATGTGGTGGCAGGGCTCAGGGTGTAGACTGATGTATACACTTCCAGACATTAGAGGGACTTCATTCTACAGGAACTTGGGATGCCATCAAGAAAACACTGGTTTGATTTTCAAAACTGAAATTAGCTTTCTAATTTTATTATTAATTTTATGGCAGATAAATATACCACATTAGATGTATGATCCTATATTATATGCAATATATATGACATAATGATGCTTATATAAGCATCTTTATCACAACAGTTAGATTTGTTATATAATCCTATGTTATACATGATGGGCAGAATGAAAGATTTCATAGGACATTTAGGATTTAAGGATTTGGCTAAGTTTGAAAGATAGAGAAAAGAAGCGGAGGCAGAAAGTTATTTATTCTGCTAATGGCCATTGCACTTCCAAATGGCCATAAATAATTAAGAAAACCTGAGAAGTGTTCAACTTTTTAAAAATATAGTGGTATATATACAAATAATTTCCAACATCTGAGCCATTGTCATAAGTATGTTTTTATGTATATGCAAAATTACATATAAATAAATATACTAATAATATAAAATAATGGAAATCAATAGTTCCACATATATTCTAGGTTAAATCTCCTAATAAAGTTTGAGATAGAGTATTTGTTATTATTGTTGTTGTTTATAATTATTATCCCATTTTATAGTTGAGTAAACTGAGGCTTGGGGGGTTTGGGTCAGTGATTCTCAACATTGTACATTAGAATCATCTAGGGAGATATTAAAAAATACTGTCACTGTGATGAATGCAGAAACATTAAATCTGCACCCAGGGAGTAGAACTTATATCAGTATTTTATAAAAGCTCTTCTGGAAAATCTAAGTTAATAACTACTGGTTTAGAACATATGTTCAAGGTCACACAGTGGCTAAACTGGGGACAAACTTCTTTCTGCCTCAGTTGGTATCTGGAACTCTTTTCAACTCAGATTTTATGAACGATTGGCATAGATAATAGACAATACTGTTAACAGTCGTGTGTGTGATCACCTGTCTGTACGCATTTATAGGTCAAGATGTGCAAGGCTGTTGTTACTGGTCTTTCAACAATATGGGGATGGGTAAAGGGTAGAAGATGAGTAGTTAACAATCACTCTAATTATATGTGCATGTGAAAAATAAAATACATGAGAAAAACACTAATTTTATTGATAAAACTTCTAACACTGGAAACAAAAGTTTGTGATACAAGAACAATTGAAATTGAAATATTCATAAAAGTCAGTGTTTTATTAGTTATAATTGGAGTTACCCATTTATATTTTATCTTTGCTATTTCTTCCATGTTGAGATTACACATTTAGATCATAGAATTTGATTCTGTTCTCAATGTATTTGTACACTTTTAGTTATGATATAACCCCAATTTTGTACTATTTTATGATGTAAGAGCCCTCAAAATAAATTTCCTTTTAAAATGTAAGTCACTGGGTTTTTATATTCCTGAAAACAAATAATAATAATATATTATGCTTAGCCAATTTCTTCCTTTTTGTTATATAACTATTTCACTTCTAGTAATGAAAACGTTTTATATTTATCAAATTAAGCAGTCTTATTAATATTTGGTGATTTTACATGGCTTCATTTGAGGCATAGTAAAAAATAAGATTTTCATTTTTTCTCATTTTATACACAATTTTTAAAAGTAATAACCAATAGAGTAGAACTACAAGTTTATATTTTCAGTAGGTCAACCTCCTCCAATAATGGTTTTACATTTTATATTAGCTTTTGTTTTTATATTTATATGATTTTGAACAGCAGCATTTAAATACATTGCATGCATTATAAATGGCATTCAAAATTGAGTTGTTTTATTTCATTACAAATTCAACATCCTGTTGGGTGCTGAATATTTTCCTATATTAGTGTTTTACTTACTATTAAAGGATGATTATTTCCACTGTAGACATTAGCATTGCAGCTCTTTACTCTTACAGTTATGTAACTGTTACAAAGAGCAAAAATAGAAAGTGTCACACAACTTCTTTGGATAGCACAATGATTCTCTAGTTAATTGTTTAGGTCTTTACGTGATTAAAATGCACACCTTTATTTGTGGACTCTAAATTTGCTTCAGGTTTTATGGACTTGGTGAGGTAAGAAAGAGGCCACTGGCTCCACCCTGCGTTTGCAAAATTGCCTTTTTCAGGGACAGTAAGTTAAAAGGTTTTCGATCTCAAGTCCCGCAACGTCCGCCTGGGCCTGCGGCCCGCGACACTCACACTGATCTTGGTCCCGTCGCCGTCCGGGTCCCGGTCGGGCAAGAGCTCCACCTGCGGGACGAGGACGCAAGCTCAGCCCCGCGCCCGCCCGCGCCGGTGGGGACGCCCGGCAGGCGCAGCCCGGCCCGGCCGCCTCCCGCCCGGCCCCCATCCCCGGTCCCCGTCCCCGGTCCCCGCGCGCTGGTGCCCGGTCGTCGGCCGGGACGCGGGTCCCCCGGGGGACAGGGACAGGGACCGGCGTGGGGTGGGCGGGGACGCGAGCGAGTTTCCCGGGCGGGTGTCTGCATCTTTGTCCCGCCCGGCTGTCGTCTGCACGTTTTCCTCCACTCGCTCAGACACGTGCCCGCCGCTGTGCTCGGCGCTCTCCCCTCTTCCCGGCGGTTTCCTCTCCCTCTTCCCGCCGCCTCCTC
>VBSM01002217.1:995311-1032351 GCA_008086735.1 Cheirogaleus medius
TGAAAAAAAAAATAACAGAAAATCCAGTAACCAAACCCCTCTATCAGTGACATCCCTGACTTTGCCAGCTCCCCAAGCCCCCTTCCTTTGCCTCTTTCCTGTCTTACTTTTGGTTTCGTGCCTAAATCAGATTATGGAAAGGTTAACAAGCTTGCCAATAACTCTCTCTGTTAGCCAGGCTGCCCCTGGTTAGATCTAAATGTCTTTTGTCAGACTGCAGTATTCTACAAAACTTACTGAGAAATTCAGTGAGGTATAATTTAGACAATCTGTCAAGTTGGAATATGAGGATAGCCTCTTGCCTCTAAGTTTCTAAACAATCTATGACTAACTGGATGTTTCATGTAACTGAGTGGATCATGATTATCTGTTAATGCACATTCCTGATATATCAAAATAGTTATTGACAACAGCAGTGATACAAGCTACAGCAGTGAAACAAGATGCACACTTTACAAGCTGTGTATATTTCTTTCTCTCCAAATTAACCTTTATTTGTCCCCATCAAGCCACTGCATGGTAAATTGCCATACAGCTTGAGATGTAACAATCACACATCCAGGTTTGTTCAGATTAAAGATTATTTTGAAGTCACTGTGGAGATTTTTTCCCCCAGCATTTTTATTACCAACCTTCACACTGCTAGTTTGCAGGATTCATGAAGCCATAGTAAAACTCACAAAAATAAAATGTTTTCTTCCTCTTAAAGGCATTTCTTGAACATGGAATGCTCTTATCTTGTTAACAACATGGTTGTTCTTATCTTGTCTAAGGGGCACTTTGCAAAGAGCTGATGGTTCCCTAAAAGTAGTCCTGGAAAAATCTGTGGCTGATGGAAGTGCACAGCCACAATCCATACTTAAGGAAAGAAGGATTGTGGCGACTGCAGGAATTATTTAGGGTGGGTCCCCACTTTTAACTGTCTCCCCACTTTTTAAAGAGGGACATCATCAGTGTGTCTTTTCAAAATTTTATGAAATCCCAAAATGATCTCTAGTGAAATGAAACTGTATTTATACTTAAAGGGAAGGAAAGCTATTAAGAAGGCATCCCTATCTGAAAAGGACTTTTCTGTTCAAGCTGGAAGAGTATGGCATTTCTGCTTGCAGAAGTGATGCAGTCTTCTGGCAGCAGAGATGTGATCTGTTCATGGTGCTGAAACGACCACTGCAGCCTACGAAGTCCTGAACAGTTGGCTTCAGCAGGCTGCCACTGCTTGTAATGCAAGTCGTGCCTTTTTATAGGTCCTCAGAGGAGTCTGTCCTTTGATAAACACACATACAAATGAAGTCACAGGGGCCCAGAAAAGAGAGACTCGAAATCCAGTCTGCCTACAGGAGAAAAGATGACTGGCAATGGAAAGTCCCCCATATCCAGCTCTGTGTTTGTTTGTGATGATTATGTATGCATGAGTGGTTACCCTGTGCATGCACACAGATGGAAAGCGTGCACACACACACACAACCCTGTGTTTGTGCTCACCGAGGAACCCACCTCATTGTCAGGCACCAGCTAGATTTTCTCCCCAAACCTCGCTTGCTGACAGTTTAATCAACTTTAAAGAAAAATGC
This sequence comes from Cheirogaleus medius, assembly GCA_008086735.1. Taxonomy (NCBI): domain Eukaryota; kingdom Metazoa; phylum Chordata; class Mammalia; order Primates; family Cheirogaleidae; genus Cheirogaleus; species Cheirogaleus medius. The sequence goes on from VBSM01002217.1 coordinate 996,883, forward strand.
CAAACAGAACACTATTCACGCAATCTCAACCCACCGCCACTCGCTAGCAACCTTATCACATCTGCCTGTCCGTTCTTTGAATGTAGGGAACACACAGCCCGCAAGCAAACGCACATGTGCCACCGCGCACAGACTTACCTGGAGAAGAAAGCCCTTGCTGTACATATAACACGGAAAAGAAAACAAATCCAACATACGCCAAAAAGATCCCCATCATTCCAAAGGGGGGGTCACATCAGTGTAGCCGACAGCCACCAAGCCCTGCAAGAGAAGAGCGCGAACGGATCAGCAGGCTGGTCTCCGCGCCCGGCGACGCGCGACCCTGCGCCGGGGCCGGGCTGGGCTTGGCGGAGGCCGAGGCGCCGGCCGAGCGTGCGCCGCGGGCTGCTGCTGCTGCCGCCCCTGGCCGCGCGATCCGATCCGCGCCCCACGCGCCGAGCCCGCGGGAGAGGGGCGGGCAGGGCGGCGCGGGGACTCCGCCGCGCTCGCCGCCGCAACTTTCCCTCTAATGGCCGCGCTGATGCCGTTAACTCTCTGCGCGCCGGACCCGCCGCACCTGCCCGCTCCGGCCGCAGCCCGCGTCCCTCCTGGGGCACCGCGCCGCTTTGCTCTCCCCGTCGGCGAGTCTCCGCCCCGGCCGGCGGTGCGGGGCTCGGGAGGACAGTACGGCTGCCGGGCTGCGCTCGGGTCCGAGGGGAGCTGGGGCGTCGCTGAGGCCGGGGAGGAGCGGGGTGCGGCGGGAGGCCGCCCGGGCCCGCCGCGGACAGGCGTTGGCGGGGGCCGCTCAACCTGTGCTGACCGTTCGCACCAGAACGGCCACCTGCGACTACTGCGCACGGGTTCGCTGCCGCGCAGCCTCGGGGAGAGAAGCGGCTCGTGCAGGCTCCGCATCGTCACTCCAGCGGGCAAACCGGGAAGAGGAAAAGTACAGAAAGTCACATACCGAGAGAATTTTCTGGAAATAAAACCCACCATACTATATTTACTTCTTTTGTTTTTAAATTTATATACTTCCTGCCTTCCTTTCCTCCATGTGACATGTATTTTGGAATGGAGGAGAGGTTTCAAATAACATTAAGGTCTTCATTACATGAGGTGTTTTTGTTTTGTATATTTGCTTTTCATTTGCATAACACAATAATTGTGTAATATTATGTAATGTTTCTTGGCATTTTATGAATAAGGAATATTATTTTAGGCACCAAAAAACACAGTAAGTTTTAGAATGTGGAACAAATCTACTTATCTGACCAGGCGAAGATTTGAGATGTATATTCTACTCTTTATTAAGAACTGAAACAACAGTATATATCACATTAAAAATTCTATTTTTCCTTAGGAAATCCAACTGTTATTCAGTAGATTTAAATATTTTTAACAAAATTAAAATCATTTGCCATTAAAGCAGAGTACACATTTTTTATTCTATCATTATTACTATGCAACTATAATACAAATCTTCAGTATTAGTTGGAGATATGAATTTCTCTTAACAATGCTATCAGGAAACCAATGCAGTATATATATTTTCTTTTTATAGAAAAGATTTCGTAGTTGGCAAATGCCTTTACATGACAGAAAAAATTAACCTTAACATAGCTGTTGGATTTTTAAACCACTTATCATCTACTGCTGAATGCAGCAATAACTTAAAAGATCAGAAAACTAAGATATAATAGCTTCATAACAATATTATTTATTTTTAAAGATATATTATTAATTTTTCACTTTGGGTAGGGGCAGAATATGAGATTTGGAGACAGTCATGGGGGATATTTTATATCTGTTCATGTTTAGGCCAACTAGACTCTATATCCTTCCTGTATCCAGCAAAAGATTTTGAAGTTGTCATTCTAAGAAAGAAGTCTCTTTATGCTCACTCTTTCATGGAGAATGTGTTCTGAACATGGAAACACAATCCAAGTTAACACGCCTGCCCCATACTAAACATTACTTGGAAAATAAACAACAAAACATTGCGTATGCTTTAAATGTTATGCCTAACAGGATATGTTCAATAGGATAAAAAGATTTTAGCTTTATTTCAACATTAAGTATAAGCATGAGGTTAGTATGCCATCAAAATGACCTGATTTCAAGGTTATCTGCTGTTAAAATAGGTTTCAACGTAAAGGAAAAGGCATCCATTTTAAGCAAGGGAAGTTCTGAATGAATTCAGCAAAGCACTTCAACTGCGTTTAAGGGGAACTTGATCACTGGAACTGTAAAGGTACAATGAAAATAAGTTTAGAAGTGTGAGAACAGCTTTTACAGGAGACAGAAACCATCACATTACTTTAAACAGAAAGTTATAATCATTTAAGCTATGAAAAAAAGAAAGAAGGAAGGAAAAAGGGAAGGAAGAAAGGAATGAAGAAGAAAGATAAAATTGAAAGAGCATTTTGTTCTTCTTAGGAAAAGTGCCTGATAGACATATCATTTTTATTTTTGTCAATGTAGACCAAAATTTTTTCTTAAATACCTATTATATCATCTTATATCATCTCAAGGACTGTAGTGCTAGTAAACACATGTGCATTATAAGCCATTGGCCTTGTTAAAGACAAATGTCTCCATATTAAGATCTTGAAATAAGAAAATTTAATGAAAAAGTAAATATATTCAACATATCACATGAAATAGGCCTGAGATTAAGATCAATTATTTTTACAAATTCTTGTAAAACACTGTATTCTCCTACAATATTAGAGTTACATTATCAGGAAAGACAGATACATCCAGATACAAGAGAAACATTTCCTACCCATTTCTCTTTCCCCAAATAATTGCTCATGCCTTATCCTATAAAAATGACTGCAAATTTCTTCTTAAAAATATACCTATTTATAAACTAGTGCTCTGAAAATAAAAGTCTACCATCTTACTATATGATTATTTTCTTACCCTCTGAATTAACTTTTGGTCATTATTTTGCTTTTTAAACAATTTAAACATTTCCCCCTAAAAACTGTAATATGAATGTTTATCTGAATATTCTCCTTCCTCAGACATAATTCAATCTATCTGAGTTCATTCCATTATGTTCCTTTGGTGTCTTATTTAGATTGAATTTATTCATTTTTTTGCATATTCAAACTTGCTTAACTTTCTCTTCCAAACACCGTTTCTTTGTGATGTCTGCAAGCTTTTATATAAGCTTTCTGAGCAATGGATTCATCCAATCTAAACTAGAGGGGGAGGGCTTTGTGGCTATGGACTACATAATCCCCTTCTCCTAAGAGGACTTTGGGGGCATTTGTCCATCTTGAACTTGAGGGGAATCACCATGTTTCACTTCCATAGGCTCATGATAAGATGGTTTTCCATATCACACTTTCAAAATTTGTCTTAAATTGAGGCTTAAGTGCCAAATATAAACTTTAAATTTTTTTCTGAATAATTGGAAGGCATGAAATTAGATCTTTTCTTTAGAAATAGCCTTTAAAATATTTAAAATAGCCATCTAAGGAATTGGAAAATAATCCATGTGGATCCAGTAAGATAACCTCATTTCTTTACCTTTCTTGCAGGCATCTCACTTGGTTAGGAGAGCTGTGTATGCTTTTCCATTCGTGCCCCTGGAGAGGCACATCCCACTGTGTTTTTGAACATTTTCCTTGGAGATGATCAAAACTGCCTAAAGAGAGAATATTTCAGGGTATTGAGAAAAAATTCCACTCACAATTTCACGTCTGGATTAAATTCTTTTCTCACTTGAGGAAATAAAAGGAAATATTATGAAGTCTTTAAATGTTGAAGCAATATTAAAAAATCCACAGAGAAATTCTATTTCAATTGAAGAAAATAAGAGTCCAGGAGAAAGCCACTAACTCATATTAACCAAAGAAGAGCTTTTCATATTTGTTTTCCACTGATTATATGAGCCAATGCCTTGGGCTGCTGGATTCACCAGTCTCTACATACTACAGTTTGGAAGATAGGAGAGAGTAAAGGACATATGATAATGACAGAAGAAACAACATAAGTAACATCCCTTTCTATACATGTACACAATGTCTTCACTGTGAGTGAATTTCAGAACTGGAATGGGGAGTTTAGAAAACAATTAATTCAAACTGCTCATGCTACAAACGAGGAACCAGTCATAGCCAGTCAGTCGCTTGTGTCGCAAAAACAAATCAATACTTTATTTCTTCAAGAAAGACCTATGACCTAAAGTGCTCAAAAGGGAGAGTGGAGGATTAAGTATCCTTAGGCAAGCAAACAAAAGTTGTTGTTCATGCCCTTGGTTCTACAAATTATACTTGAGAAAGTGACCATGTAAAACAAAATTAATCGCACCCAAACTCTTTCAGAGACATTGGTAAACAAGCCACTTGAAATTCCAGACTCTAACATAGTCCTCAACACAGCTTCTTGTTGTCTCACGTCTTGTGTTTCTCAAAGTAAATAATCTGTAGAGAGAGAATAACTGGTGGCCATTGGAAGTGATCACACATCTTAAACAGACAAGTGGCCCATGTGGACTGACTGCCCATTATATGCCTACTGTTCATTGTAATCTTCCAGATGGCGTTTATCCTTTTATCTTGTTTTAAATCCATGACTAAAACATAAACTATCTAGATCTGCCTTTTATTCTGTGGAACTCTATGTAACTTTGTAATTGAAGTTCACAAAGTTAGACCTCAAATTATTCATGAGGTCATGTTATGTCATTTTAAAACTGCAATGTCTGGCCTAGAGGCAAAGGGAAGCTTCGCATTTTCTGTGAAAGTTAATGTCACAATCTGCTTAGAAGCCCTCTACAAAACTCATGGACCCTTGCATTCATTTTGTTTTCCTCTTCTGAGAAATTAAAATGACTTCATGATCAAATATAAGTTGTGTCTCTTAATTTCTTCATTAGCAAATAAGTTAACATGAATATTATGTGTCCATCCCGTAGAGAAAAAGAAAATCTTCAGCTTGATGACACCAAATAAGAAAAGCTGAGGCTGTGGTAGCTGAATCTACTTACTGTCTCAGGAAGGTTTCTTTCTGCTTCAAAACTATGCTTCAATTAAAGCTCAAGATTTGTGACATTTATTAATTTCATATGTGCTTTTCTTATAAAAATCTTGTGTTTTTGATTACGTCCTACATAGACTTTTGTGCAACAGATAATTATGTAGAAAACGAAAACAAAAATACAAGAAGAGCAGCAATTTTTGATAGAGTCAGTCGTTTTCAAGCCTCTCCATGGTTCTTTGCCTATATTTATAATTTGAATGAAAGTAAATAATAACTTATAATAATGCTTTTGAAAATCTTTCAAGAAACAAAACAACTTATAAACACTTAACCAGCTTCACATTTTGAAGTATACGTTTCCCAATTAAAAGTGTTTTTTTTGTACCATTGACTTAGGTTCAAGCTTCCTCTCTGTATTTATTATCTATATGTCCAAAGCAAGTGACCTGCCCTTTCTAGACCTCCCCATTTTCCCTGCCAGCAGCAGGTGCTGTTTCATGCTGAGTGCAGACACAGTGAGGTGATGTGTGCAGAATGCTTCATCACACCGCCAGGAACACAGCAAGTGCTCAAGAAAAAATAACTTATTTTTATTTTCATTTACCCTATCTCTCTTTGACTCATGAACCTGAGGTTTGTCAAATTCAGGCAGAATGAAAAGGGAAGTCTCTTTAAACCTTACAGTGATCATTTTAGGAGGAAAGTATGGGAATATTCTGAGCTTCTCCTGAGGCAACCTGTGGTAATTACACTCTGTTGGTTTGAAGGAAGTAAGAACTACTATTTGAGAAAAAAGAAAAACATAAAACTGGAATTAGTTCAAAACAAGAAGACTAAATAAAAATCACACGAGGGCCTTGAGACTGTATTTATGAGATGTGCATGTGAAGAGGGCCAAGGCCACGGTCTGGAGTGAGTTCCATATTTGATTTAGCCATGTTCTAGCAGAGATTTGGGGGAAAAGGCTTTGGTATGATTCCAGTATGTACGGAGTTTCCACCAATCCCCAAGTAAACTAAGCCAGGTATGTCATTAAATAGCTATTATGTGATTCTGTATGGTAACAACTTCGTTGCAGTCAGGCCATAGTAGGAAAGGCTCAGTGACTTAGATAAAGGATCATAGTCTTTACAGAACTTGATGTACTACCTGAACTCTTAGAATCTGGAGACTTAAGGGAGCATGTGGAAATTCTGGGTTGCTTAAAAATGTGGTGACCCCACTGTGGAATGGCCCTACTTCATGTCAATTGTCCCACCATAATTATTGGTAGCACACCCTTTTGTTTTCAAAAGCAGCCCTCTTTGGTTGATAAATGATAAGACCACTCTAGTTAAAGAGGACTGTGAAGCCCTTAGATCCAGTATCAAATTAAGGATCGTGACTGGGTAACTGGCAGGATACAAGACGAAGGATCATTTAAGACTCCTTTAAATGGTCGGAATTTAGTTGTGAGGTTATTTGAGGTTGGGTAAAAGAAAATTTTGATCCCAAGTCAGGGTATTCTAAATTCAGAGAGTCGGCGGAGCCCACTCACATTCTCTTGGGAGAGACCCGCAGGCCCTGTGGGCGTGGCCCTGATGGCTGGGCCCCATCACCAGTTACTCTCGGAACTTGCTAAGGGGGAGCAAAGACACTTTAGATTTAAGGAAACATGAGTACAGGAGACTGTATGTTGCAAAGCTGCATTGCCATTTAAGAAGGAGAAAAGAAAAAGATAAAAGAGTTCTTTAGAATTTCCTGGGATTTGTTCTCTATTTGGAGGGCTCAATTACTAATTGTGAAAGTTGTGTTTGCTGCTCTGTGTTGAGTAGAGGGTGTGTGTGTGTAAGTGCACGGGCATGGTGTGCGGAGACAGTGATGTTCAGGGGTGTGGTGGATCAGGGAAGAAGGGAGTGAAGCAGGATTAAAGGGAAGCAGCAGCTAGAACACATTCTTGTGCTATATTTCAGCCAGATGACTTTTCTGGACACGTGCCAGATACACTTGTTCCTCGTGAAAGCTGTGGCCAGCCTTCTGCACCGTCACTCCCATGCCATCCCATTCTCCATCGGTGCCCTCCACTGCACCTTAGAGTTCTCTCTTCTAAGATTAACAAACTTCACTACATCTTCACCCTCTTCACTCAGTGTGTGCTCGCTCTCTCTCTCTCTCTCTCTCTCTCCCTCCCCCCCCCCTCTCTCATACACACAGCATCCTTGATAGGAACCTAGCTCTCTCCAGATGATGCCACATACCCAGGAACTTTCTTCCTAGTAGAGATCACTCTTGCATTCATACTTCAAATAACTAAAGATCAGAATTTCCCAACCTGGTTTCTCCACCTTAAACTTCTTTATGTCTGTTTGAAACTCATGTCATTCAATCAACTTAGAACATATCTCTCTTCTTATGTATTTACAGATTATCTCCTTAACTTATTGAGGATTTGGTATTTTATCTCTCCATCTCCAACCTATGACCTGCCCTCATCCCTTAGTTACTTCAACCATCAGTTGCCCGATGCTATAAAAATTCTGACATTTCAGACTTGTGGTTTTATATAAAATAAACTTATTTTTCATTCCACTTTGGCCACACACTTCCATTATCTCATCATGGGCTTTTCCTAGAGTTATTGTACCTTAGAAATAATAAATTTAGACACTTCAAATCTTACCACGATATTTTATCCGTCCCGTTCTTTTACTAGTTTTAAGACATTAGTTGGTCAACTATTTCACAAACTCCATTCCAGCTTTTCTATTGACATTTCCACAAGAGGTATCACTTTACCCCTTTCTTCATTTCCTTCCTTCTCAAACTTAGAGTCAGCATGTTTTCACTTCAACCAGTCTTGGCTCATTCCTTACGTCAAAGAACCAACATAAGGATTCCACAAGTTCCTGAGTATATGTATCCTAACATTCATTAAGAAACAAGGGAAGTAACCACAGGGTTGGTCCATAGACCAAATCTCCAGTTATGACCTAATATCTATAAGCCTCCAATCTGGTGAGTTATGGTGGTATTTCAAATCCCTAGGCACTGGTGTGTTGGGAAACTTTTTCAAGGGGACCCAGACACTCCTCCAATCAAAGGCTTTTTTGGTAGTGAATTACAATATGTTGGTATCAGAGAAATAAAGATCTCATATTTGAGAGACAAACTCGGATTAGTTCATAACAATATGATTGAATCATAAATACACTGGGGCCTTGAGACCATATTCACGAAATGTGTATGAGAAGGGGCCAGAGTAGTCCAGTGTTCTACATTTGACACAGCCATCCTCTACCTCACTTATGGTGGGGAAAGGCTTTGGTATGGCTCCAGTAAGTATGGAGGTCCTATGTGTGATCTAAGTTGTTTCTGAGACCATGGTGAGAGGATTTTTTTTTTTAATATTGACCTAAGTCATGTTTCTGTTGATCAGATCTACTGCCTGTTAATATCTCAGAAAATGGGGTATCATCTGAGTGTATCACATAATAAATATATACAACATTCCTGTCTTCCTGAGTCTTTGGATATCTTTCTCCACATTACACTGTGGAAGTTCGTCATTGCAACTTCCTTGAATGTAGGCCGTCTTTAAACCCAAGCTATAGCCACTGAGCCAAGCAAACTCTTAGAGCCATTTTTAACTTCTAATGCTAACATATTAAATCTCGAATCTCATTTCGTGAACCACTTTGAAAAATTAATAAAACTGTAACAAAATTAAATATCCACTTATGATTATTATAAAATTTTTTTTAGCATACAAGGGATGTAAGAGGACTTCTTTAATACTATAAAGGACATCTATTAAATACCAAAAATCAAATATCACATTTAACTGCAAAATGTGGATGTATGTCTCTGAGTTTGGGACTTAGACAAAGACACAACTTTCACTGTCATTCAGCATTGTAATGGAGATACTAGCTAATGCATTAAATCAAGAAAAATAAATAAAATATATAAAAATCAAAAGGTTGAAATGAATATTTGCAGCTGATATGATTATATAAGTAGAAAAGACAAAATGTAAAGCTAAATTGTGAGAATTTATAAGTAAATTTTGAAAATTTGTTGGATATGAGGTCAATATATCAAATCAATTGTACCATATTCTAGCCACAAAGACTGACAATTAAAATAGTTCAAAAAGATACAATTTATAAAAGAATCAAATTATCAATACTCATGACCAAATCTAAAGAAAGAGGTAAAGGATCTCTACATAGAAAACTATTAACATTTTGGGAAAAATAAAAGATTATCTAAATAAAATGAAGGTATTCCCATCTTCATTGACTAGAAAACAAATGAGTATATGTATTTATGCAACCCAATCAAAATCTCAAGAGGTTATTTGTGGTGATTGACAAGCAATTCTAAATTTATTTTAGAAATTTTTAAGAATAAAGCATAACAAAGTTCTTTTAAAAAGAAGAGCTATTGTCTTAGTTTGTTTGAGTTGCTACAACAGAATACCATAAGACTTATCAACAACAGACATTTATATCCCACAGTTCTGGAGGCTGGGAAATCCAAGATTAAGGTGCTGGCAGATTCAGTGTCTGTTGAGGGTGCACTTCTTGGTTCATAGATGACTGTCTTCTCAGTGTGTCTTCGCATGGAGGAAAGGGTGAGGGACCTCTCTGGGATCTCTTTTATAAGGACACTAATCACATTCCTGGGATGCTTACCTTCACAGCCTAATCATCCCCCAAAGGTCCCACATCCAAATACCCTTACACTGAGGATTAGATTTTAACATATGAATTCTGGGGTAGGGGAGGCAAACATTCAGACTATAGCAGCTATGAAGACTTGGTCTACTAGATATCAAGATAATATAAAGAATTGTTAAGACATTGTCATATAGCATGAGGTTAGACAAATGGACAAACAATATTAAAAGAGAGAATTTAGAAATCTCCCACATGGATTTTTACATGTGACAAAAGTGAGATGTGAGGTAAATGGTCAAAGGAAGAACTTTTCTATAAATGATAGTTGGTCAATTGGATATCTGCACAGAAACAAAGGAAAATATTATCCCTCACTCCACTCAGAAAGTAAAATCCGGGTTGATTATGATCTAAATGAGGACACTGGAACATTAAAGTTCCTAGAGGACAATATAGGAGAAAATACTCTTGGTTTTGCTATAGGGAAATATTTCTTAAACAGGGTACAAAAAATACTATCCACAAAGCAAAAGACTGATAAATTGGATTCTATTAAAAGCAAGAAGTTCTGTTCACAAAAACACACCATTAATTAAGAAAGAATGAAAGACACAGTGGGATAGAGAATTGGGACACATATAACCACAATAAGCTCATGTGAAGAATTATAAAACATTTCTATAGATCAATAAGTAAAGACATACTATTTTTTTAAAATCAGAGAAAGATGTTACATTCACTACAAAATAGAATATCTAAAAGGTGAATAAATACATGAAGAGATGTTTAATCTCCTTACTAGCAACTAGCAACTTAAATGTAAATCAAAAACACAGTGAGCTATCAGTACACTCCTGTTAGAACAGCCAAATTTAAAAGATTGTTATTTTCAAGTGTTGGCCTGGATATGAAGCAATATAGGAAAGTTCATGCAAATTAGTGGGAATACTACCAAGTTAGTACTAGCACTTTGGAACATAGTTTAGTATATCTGCTAAGTGTGAGATGTACTTATGCTATGAACTCTAATTCCATTCCCAGGTATATATGTGATAGGAATTTGTGTATATGTACACTAAGAAACTTGTGCAAGAATATCACAATAATTACCTTTAATAGCTCATAACTGGAAATAAACCTGATGTCCAGCAAGAATAAGTAAATAAATTGTGGTATACCCATACAATGAAATATCAAACATCAAAGAAAATTAACAAATATAGCTGTAGACAACAACATTGATGAATTTTATAAGCATATTGAGGACGAGAAGTTCCAACAGACAAATGTGTACTCTACGATACCATACAGTACAATTTTAACAACAGGTGGAACTACACTATGGTGCTAGACATCAACACTGGAATAGGGAAAGGGGTATTGTGCGGGAAGAGGCTCAAGGGGGCTGGCCATATTCTGTTTCTTGACTTGGAAACTGGTTCCATGGGTGTTCTCTGGGTGACAATTTATTGCTCTGGATATTTATGTTTTCTGCAGTTTCCTTTAATGAAAATTTAAATAACAAGAAATTCAAAACTATTACCATTAAACTGATATCATTAAACATTCACGCTTAACAGCCACAAATAGGCTCTCAATGATGTTTGTAATGCTATTATTTTCATGTTAATAATTATAAATCTATTATCTTCTTACTCAGTTCACTCTACATTCTCCAGAATTACCAATTCAAACATTTGCCAGCTTCCTCAAACCTTCAACCTTAAAAACTCCCTTTTCATGATATGCAATACCCTCTATTGCCATTCTAAATATAAATTGAGGTTTTCAGAGGAGCTCATCCAACTTTCTGTTACCAAATGCACAAACTTACCTGCACGCTTGAAGTTAATTATTTAGACAAGACAGGTTTATTAGTAGAGTGATAACCGCTCCCCCCGCCAAATAGCAATACCTTAAGCAAGATTGAATTTTATGTGTCATATAAACAATATGTGGAGGTCAGTGATTCAAGGCTCATCTGACATCCAGCTCTTTGAGGCCTCAGAGAGGCAGGGTGTATCCCTTGTCCTCATTGTCCAATATGGCCACATCTACATTCTAGACAACAGGTCAGGAGAAAGCAAAGGACACAGGTGTCACCTGATGGTGAGCAAAGGCCTTGTGACAGGCAATGCACATCCTTTACAGCTGGCTTTCAGCTTTTCTGATGCTCTGTGGTTCACTCCACAGAGATTCTGTGGTTGTCATGTTATTCTCCCAGATGGTCCCTGTGGCCAAATTTAGACTAATTCTAAGATGGCTTTCTCTCCCACTTGTGATGCATCTTATCCATGACAACGTCTATCAAGTACAGCCAGTTTCAATGTAACCAACTCATCCATTTCAGCACGGTCCCTCTTTATTGCACATGTAGAAATCACCAATAATATATCCATTTTCACTCACTGCTTAACACATTAACTGCAATATGATTTGTATTTAACTCAGGCTAGTTTTGAGCCCAGGGCCACATGAAGCAAAACTCTGCATTTGGTCTGGGAAAAATCTTACTTGTTGATGTTCTTATTGTTATAATTAATATTAGCAATTTACTTCTAAAAACATGCATTGCACTGCATAAACTTCACGCACAGAAAACAAAAAATAACAAATTAGAAAGAACTGTTTTGTTTTAATAAAACATTGTGGCCCCAGGGAAAATTTTTTTCCTAGGGTGGCAGTCAATGTGTTAATCCAGTATAATCTGGATTGAGCCAACAAAAATTCACCAAAACTTATTTCACCAAGGTGACTAAAAAATTCCTTTCAAAATAGAACCAGAGGACATTTTTCATGACTTATCTAATTTGACCTCTCAACGTAATTTACCTTTGGTGGTCACCTCATGCTTCTCGCACTGTCTGTTCCTTGGATTTCTGGACACCACACTCCCCTGATCACTGGCCCTCCTATTTCCTCGGCTGCTCTCAGTACCATTTCTGCAATGCCCTCTTTTTGTACCTTCCACTCAATGCTGTTACTAAGAACCCTGCTCCATGTCTCCTTCTTTTCTTTCTTCACCCAAGCCTTAACAATCTCAGCTACTTCGATTTCAGTTAAATCACTGATAGCTCCTAGGCTTGTGTCTTTAACCCAAAACTTCTCCCCTGAGACCTTGCACCAGCTGACTATTGAAAATATTCACTTTAGTATCTAACAGGCACACCAAACTCAACATACCCAGGACTTGTCTTGTGAACTTCCCCTCAAATCTGTACTTATTTCACTGTTTGCTAACTCTGCAAAGACATTATATTGTAAATAATTCTACAATTAAGAAAGCTTTGAGCCATCTTCCTTCTTTTATTCTTTCCCTGTGTGCAGTGAGTCGACAAGTGCTGTGGATTTATCCTGCTATTACTATTTGAATTTCAAGTCTTACCATTGGCACCAGGTTGCTGTAATCTCTCACCTGGGTGACTGCGTAACCTTTGAACCGATTCTCTACCTTCACTCTCACGCCATTCCTTGTCTTGTCCATTCTGCGGTAATAAGGATGACCTTCCAAACTGCACAACAGATATTGCCAGTCTCTCAACATCATCGTGAGAATAATGTTGTTATGTAGGGTACCTTTCATGACCAGATTCCCACCTACCTTTTCAGCTTTACCTTATGCCACTGATACATTTCATTCCACATTCCTTTTTCATATCTGGTAAAGAATGGTGCTTTGTGAGCAAACAAGAAGTTTCTCTCCCTGAACAACATTTCCATCCCCACCTCTTCCATTTCTAGGTTTCACCTGGATTACTTTGGATCAACATAAAGATAACACTTGAATATGCTTTCAGGAAACCCTCCCTAATCACTCTATACTAGAACACACCTATTCTGTGGTTCCACTCACCTGCATTTTTTCTTATAAAATTTGTCATATTGTTCAGTAATTGCTTATTAATCTTCTGTCTTTCATGACAGACAATTAGCTCTGTTTGTGCAGAATTTGAGTTATTTTGTTCAACATTTTTCCTTCAGTACCTAGCTTAGTGTCTGTCAGTAAAAAATTGCCCCTGAGAAGAGAGAATGAATACAATACAATAAAAAATTGAATATCTAGAAGTTGGCTGTACTTTTGCTCAATGCCTGGACCATTGCTGAGAAAAATAATTGCTTCTTTAATAATGAAACTGGTCTAAATCTATTATTCTTGCATTAAGAGATTTTAGAATATTTCTACATCTGTGATTAAAAATACATGAAGAGACAATGGCACAAAGATAATTCAATGGAGGAAGGATAGTATTTTCAAAAAATAGTGCCTTAACCATCAGACCTCCATTATGCTAAATAATGCACCTAAACATGTACATTATACTATTCACAAAAATTATCTCAAAAAGAATGACAGACAAAAATGTAAAATTCAAAACTATAAAAATTCTAGAAGAAAATCAATGTTACCCTGGGTTTTAGAATTAATTTTCAGATACAATGCCAAAATCACAAATCATAAAAGAGAATAAAAATAGTCATTAGATAAATAATAAATAATAAATAAAATAGATAAGTAAAATAAATATAATAATATATAATAAAATAAATAAATAATAAAAGCCTTCTATGCAGAACATACAGAAAACTCTTAAATCTTAATAATAAGGAAATAACTGAATTAAAATTTGGAAAAGGATATGAACAGATACTTCACACCAACAAGGATGTACATATTGCAAATAAGCATGTGGAAAGATACTCAGCATCAGCTGTTTTTTGGGAAAGGCAAACTAAATCCATAATGGTATGTCACTAACCCTGTTAGAATGGCTAAAATCCAAAACCTGACAATGCCAATTGCTGATGAGGATGCAGAGCAAAAGAAATCCTCATTCATTGCTTCTAGGAATACAGTATGGTACAGTAACTTTGGAAAACAGTTTGGTGACTCACAATAGAGCCACACCTTGTCTTTCTATATGATCCAGCAATTATGCTCTTGGGTATTTACTAAGCTTACTTGAAAATGTATGTCCATACAAAACTAATACACGAAAAGTGCTACCAGAAACTTCATTCATAGTAGCTGGAAGCAACTAAGATGTCCTTCGACAGTTGAAGGGAGAAATAAACTGTGACAAGCATACAACGGCATACTTTTCAACAGGAAAAAAGAATGAACTATTAATTCATACAATAATATGGATGAATTTTAAATGCATATTACTACATGAAAAAGGCCTGTCTGAAAATATTTATCGTATGATTTTGTTATACGACTTGTAAACATGGCAGTCATTGCTACTGTTTGAGTGAGTAGGGGGTTGAATAAGTGAACATAGGGATTTTCTAATGGCTGATACATAAAATAATGTGTTTTTGAAAACCCATAGACCTTTACAGCATAAAGACTGAACCTTAATGTATGCAAATTTTGAGGAATCAACTAGGAGTTTGGTGATCTCAGGATGGAATGCAGAATATAACAAAAGAATTTAGTTGTACTGCAAACATTTAAAACAACATCACTGAATGGGATGGGGAAAAGGTGCTGACCTAAGTAGCTGTAGAAATGAGTAGGGTCTGTGGGATTAAAGGAAAAGGAAATATGCATAACCTGAGTCTATTCATGAGAAAATCATCAGCTAAACCTCTGTTGAGAGACATTTTACAGCTACCTGACCAGTAGTGCTCACAACTGTCAAGGTCATCAACAATAAGGAAAGTCTGAGGAAGTGTCACAACTAAGGGAAACCTGGGGAAATAAAATGATTATATGTACTGCGGTACACTGGGTGAGATCCTGGAACAGAAACAGGACACAGGACATCAGTAGAGATATACACAATTATTATATACCCATAGCAATTAAAAATACGAAAGTAAAAAAAAAGAAATGGGACATTGGGTAAAAAACAAGTCTAAATAAAGTATAAACTTTACTTTGTAATAATTTATCAGCACCTTTTATTAATTGTAACAAAAGAACCACATTAATATGCAACGTTAATAAAAGGTGAAACTGTCTGTAGGGTATATAGAAATTCTCTGTAGTAACTTTGCAGTTTTTTTTGTAAATATAAATCTGCTCTGAAATAAAAAGTTTATCTAAAAATACATGAAGAACGACATGAGCAAAATGGTAGAACAGGCGTTTCCAGCACATGTCCCTTTAGAGTAACATCCATTTGAACAACCATCCATGCATGAAAATACCTTCACAAAAACAAAGAGATGCATCTGGGAGGAGTGCAGAAATAAGAAAAGGCACATTGAAGGAAGTGGGAAGTATAGTTTCACATTATTCATGTCACCTTGTTCTCAAGGCCATGTAGCACAAAGATACCCTCCATGTTGTGGAAGAAGAGTCCAGTGAGCCCCTGAATTCACTGTGTACCCCAGCATCAGGCCTGCCCCAGTGAACCCTGGCACCAGGCTGGCACATATGGATCTAATTTCCAGGTCTGTCCCTGTAGACCCAGGCTTTAGGGTGGCTCCAGCAACAGGCCAGCCCTGAAAAACTGGGCTTTAGGCTTACCCTGAACCATGCTGGCCCCACAGATTCAGGCTCAAGGACTTCCCTAGTTCTAGGTCAACTCTCATAGATGCAGGCTTCAGGCTGGCCCCACAGACCCAGGCCCTCCCCCACCAACCCAGGATTCAGGACTTCCCTCACAGATCCAGGCACCATGCACACCTCAGGTAGACTCTGGCACTAGATAAGACTTCATGGACCTAGGATCTAGGCCCTCACCCTTAGACCAAGGATTCAGATCCACCCTCATGGATTTAGGTGCCAAATCCACCTGCCTCTTGACCCAGGAACCAAGACAACCCACCTCAGGACTGACCCCCTTCAGCAAGCTCACCCACAGACCCCACTAGTTAGCCTTCCAGGAATCTCTGGATGAAGAAAATAATACATGAGAAAAATAGAATTTCAACAAAGAGATAGACATTATAGAAATTGAGAGCTGAAGAATACAGTGACTGAACTGAAAAATTCAATAGAGAGCTTTAGGAGCAGACTGAATCAAAAAGAAGAATCAGTGAGCTCAATGATAGGTTATTTGAAATTACCCATTCAGAAGAAAAAACAGAAAAAAAGATGAAGAAAGGCTTTGGACCTATTGGGTGTCCAACAAGTAAACTGATATACACATCATGAAAATCTTGGAGCAGAGAAAGAGAATGGGGTAGAAATTTTATTTTAAAATAATTATAGAAAACTTCTCAAATATGCAAAGGAAAATGAACATTAGAGCCAGGAAGCCCAAAGAACACCCCTTGAACATAAAGAGATTTTCACTGAGATACATTATAATAAAATTGTTAAAAGTCAAAGACAAGAAGAAAATTTTGAAAGCAGCAAAAGGGATGTGACTCATCACATCTAAAGAAACTCTCCTTTACACATCATAAGACTATCAATGGATTTCTCAGCAAATACCTTGTAGGCCAGAAGAGAACAGGAAGATATATTCGAAGTTCTGGGCAGTTGTGAGGGGAGGAACCTTGTCAACCAAGAATACTATACATGAAGGACAAAAACTTTCTTAAACAAACAAAATCTGTGCAAGTTTGTCACCACTAAACCTGCCTTACTAGAAATGCTATAGGTAATTCTTCAACTTGAAAAAATATACAAGTTAAAAAATGAAAACATGTAAATATAAAACTCACTAAAAGTTAAGAATATAGTGAAATTCAGAATAGTCTAATACTGTAATGGAGATGTGCAAATCTCTTTTAGCCCTATAAAAGTTTTAAAAAGTATTAAAGTTAAAAAAGTATTAAAATAACTATAACTACAATAATTTGTTAATGAACACACAATATAAAAAGTTGTACATTGTGACATCAATAACAAAATTTGGGGGCAGAAGAAGTTAAAGCATAGCATTTTATATGCAAAGTTAAGTTACTGTTGGCTTAAAATAGTCTGTTAGAATAAGATATTTTTTATAAGCCTCAGGGTAAACACCAAGAAAAAACCCTGTAGTCAATAAACAAAAGATAAAAGAGAAAGGATTCAAAGCATAACACTACAAAAATCATCTAATCACAAAGAAGACTTCAAGAGAGGAAGAGTAGAGCAAGGAACTATGGCACAGTCATAAGACAATTAACCAAATTGCAATAGTAAGTCCTTACCTGTCAATAATCACTTTACCGGTAAGTGGATTAAATTTTCCCATCCAAAGACATGGAGTGGCTAGATGGATTTAGAAAAACATCCAAGTATATATTGGCTTCAAGAGACACACTTCAAGTTTAGGAACATAAATAGGTTGATAGAGAAGAGATGGAAAAATATAGTTCATGTAAAATGGTAACCAAAAGAGACCAGGGGTAGGTCTACTTATATCAGACAAAATAGCCAAACACTGTCACGAGAGACAAAAATGTCATTATATAATGATATAGGGATCAATTCATCAAGAGGATATAACATTTATAAATATATTAATATATGCATCCAACATGGGAGCACCTAAAAATATAAAGTGAATTATAATAGAAATGAAGGCAGAAATAGACAGCAAAACACTAATATTAATAGTAAGGAACTTTAATACCCCATTTTCAGCAATGGATAGATCATCAAGACAAAAAAATAATACGAAAAAATACAAAGAAAATAATGGACTTGAACAATATTATGCCAAATGGACCTAACAGACACATACAGAACATTCCATCCAACAGAAATAGAATACATATTCTTTGCAAGTGCACATAGACATTCTCCAGGGTAAGTTATATGTTATGCCACAAAACAAGTCTTAACAAATTTAAGAAGATTGAAATACCAACTATCTTTTCTGATCACAGTGATATGAGTTTAGAAATAAATAACAGGAGGAAATTATACAACAAACTCCTGTGGGTCGAAAAAGAAATCAAAAAGTAAATTTAAAAAATATCTTGAGACAAATGACATGGAAAGACAACAACCCAAACTTATGGAACGAAGGAAAAGCAGTTGTAAGAGGAAAATTTATAATGGTAAATGTCTACATTAAGGAAAAATAAAGACCTCAAATAAAAAACCTAGCTTTATATCTCAATGAACTAGAGAAAAAAGGAGTAAGCCAAAAGTTAGCAGAAATAAGGAAATATTAATAATAGAGCAGAAATAAATGAAACAGACAACACCAAAATAGAAAAAATAATTAAGAGATGGTTTTCTGAAAGATAAATCGACAAATCTTTAGCTAGAATAACTAAGAAAAAGGGGAGAATACTCAAATAAATAAAATTATAAATGAAAAAAAGAAATAACAACTGATACCAGAGAAATACAAAGGATTTCTTGAACTACTATAAGAAACTATTACGACAATTATACACCAGCAAATTGGTTAACCTAAAAGAAATGATCAAATTCCTAGAACCAAAGACCAAATCATGAAAAATACAAAATCCAAACAGTCCAACAAGTAAGGAGATTGAATCAGTAATTAAAACTATCCCTCCTCGCCAAAAAAGCTCAACCTGAAGGCTTCACTAGTGGATTTTACCAAACATTTAAAGATAAATTAATGCTAATTCTCCTTAAACTATTCCAAAAAATTGAAGAAGAAACACTTTCAAACTTATTTTACAAGGCCAGCATTATCCTCATAGCAAAGCCAGACAAAAGCATTACAAGAAAAGAGAATTACAGGTTAATCCCTGATGAATATAGATACAAAAATCCTAAATAAAATACTAGCAACAGCACTTTAAAAAGATCATATATCATGACCAAGTGGGATTTATCCCTGGGATGCAAGGATGGTTCAAGATATGCAAGTCAGTAAGTGTGATACACCACATTAACAGAATGAAGAATTAAGATTATATGATCTTTTCAATAGTTGCAAAAAAATCATCTGACAAAATTAACCATCTTTTCATGATAAACACTGTCAACAAATTAGGTATAGAAGGAATGTACCTCAACATAATAAAGGTCATATACGTGTAATAAGCCCACCACTAACTTCATATTCTATGGCCGAAAGTTGAATCTTTTCTTCTAAGATCAGAAAAACAAGGATGCCCATTGTCACCACTTCTATTCAACTTGGTACTGGACGTTCTAGTCAAAGCAATTATGCAAGAAAAAGAAATAAAAGTGTTAAAATTGGAAAGGAAGAAGCAATATTGTCTCTATTTGTAGATGACATGATCTTATATATAGAAAACCCTAAAGATTCCACCCCTAAATTGTTAGAATTAATAAATGAATTCAATAAAGTTGCAGGACACAAAATCAATATACAAAAATAAGTTGTGCTTTATATACTAATAATGAATTATCTGAAAAAGAAATCAAGATAATATTCTCATTTACAATAGCATCAAAAAATAAACATCTTAAGAATAAATTTAACCCAGGCGGTGAAAGATGTGTACACTGAAAATTATAAAACATTAGTGAAACAATTGAAGAAGACAAATCAATGGAAAGATATTTTGTGTTCATGGATTGGAAGAATTAATATTGTTAAAATTTCCATAATACCTAAAAAAATCCACAGATTCAATAGACTGCCTATCAAAATTCCCGTGGAATTTTTCACAGAGACAGACCAAAAATCTTAAAATCCAAATAGAACCAGAAAAGACCCCCAATATCCAGAGCGATCTTGAGCAAGAAGAACAAAGCTGGAGGCATCACACAACTTGATTTCAAAATATACTATTATGGAGCATGATCATAATCAAAACAGTGTGGTACTGGCATAAAAAAAACCAGACACATAGATCAGTAACAGAACAGAGCCTAGAAACAAATCCACACATCTGCTGTCAATTCATTTTCAACAAAGGTGCCAAGAACACCCAGTGGGGAAGTGACAGTCTCTTCAATAAATGGTGTTGGGAAAACTGAATACCCACATACAGAAGAATGAATTGGACCTCATAATACTGTAATATAATACTGTATCATTGATAAACACATGACAAATTGGTATTAATATAATTCACTTTGATTTTTCTCTTCAGCTTTTGGATATATTTTCCTTTCACTAGGTTGTAAGTCAGTCAGATAAAATTTGGTTATTTTTTGTGTGAAATAAAGTTAGTGAGTTTTTAAAATTTTTTTATGGTAGGGATGCATAGCACTATAAAAATCAATATTACACATTAACAGGTGTAGGATGATCTAAACACGTAAGTAATTTAGACACTTTGGAAGAAGTACTTCATGGCCTTCACATAGAATCAACAACAAACTGAAAAGCACTACATCATTTTCTTTGTTTTCTGCCTTTGTTTTTCTTGAAAAAACTGTGATCTTGCCATTGGTGTTCCAGAAATATTTGAATTGTGCTGAAGACTGTGTGGATATAATGAGGATATGATAATGCAACTGGAAAAAACTTTAAAAAGCAAAAAATCCCACTTGTATTTTACAATTTTTTGAATAAGTGAGTTTTTAGTGTGAGTTTTCACTGACTTTTGTCCTCTGATTTTCTTTTAAAGAAGACTATATGCCAAAAATACTGAGGGGTTACAAAATCGTACAACTTGTAATTTTACATAAGGATTCTCTATGAATTAGTCATAATATTGGGAAGAAATTTTTGGGTTCTGTTTTTTTAATATTTTTGAGGACTGGAGAGTACTAAGTAAGATAATATATATGAAGGTATAATAGAAACTTTGAAAAATTGAATGAGATTAAGCAACGATCCATGGTTGTTGGATGATCCCAAAGCAAGTGGTTGTGATGTAAGATATTTGCATAAATGTAAAATTATAAAAGTATGCATGTGTAGGACAGCAAGAATACTACATACCAAAATACAGGACATTTTCTAAAGCTGTGTGGAAAGGAAACTTTCTAGACTTAAATGCTTTTCTTACTAGTCACGAAATTGAAAAAATGAATTAATTACACATTTAAATTAAAAAATTCTCATAAAGCTTCATGAAAGTGAACGGATGGATGAAATTTCAGTATATGTGCTGCTGAAATAAGCACAATGGATGGAATTTTAAAGAAAGAAATTGTTGAATTAGAAAGTAAGAAAAATAAAATTGATAAGAATATGCAAATCCTAGTTCTTTTAATTTGCTTAATTTAACATTTTTAATGAGAAAATATTCAAACAATGAAAAGCCCAGAAAATAATAATAAAATCGACAACATATTCATCAGCTAGGCATGATGCATTTTGCTGTATTTTCTTCTACACTCACCCTCTTTTTTTTTCAAGAAAATTTAAAGGTAGAGTTAAAAGCCTCTACACCATCCTATTTCTATTCTTATCTTTCATTAATTATTATTTGAGTGCTGTAATTTTTATTCATTTTCAACATATTTCCTTTACATGTATGTACCCACAATATATGCTTCATTGTTATTTTTTAAATCTTAGGTATTATTATATTGACTGCATCTTTTTACAAATGATTTATCAACCAAAACCAATTATAATATAAAAATAGAAAAGAGAACCAATATAGTATTACCTCTTTTGAGATGGTTAGATTGAATAGATATTACTTGATTGATAAAAATATAACCCTTAAAATTTAACAGTGATTCTTTTGGGGCATTTAAGCTTAATGATGACTTGTTTTTATTTTTCCTAATGTATTTTCTAATTTTTGATAATAAGATATTTGCTTTCATAGTAAAATGCAAATGCATATGTTTGAAAATAAACAGTGTACAGACCTGTGCAAAAAAGAGACAATTCTAATGACATAATTTTTCACAAAATTATGGATTACAAGTGGATTCAAAATAAAGAAGAAAATGTTAATAACCATAGAGGAAATGCTTAAATATTAGTAATGATTAACTAGTTGTATCCTTCTGCCTCTCGCCCACCATACTTTTCATAGACACTCCACCATGGTAGTTTTAGGTCTGTTATTTGAGTATCACGAGTCAGAAAATTTCTACTGAAGAGCCCCCCCAAAATTGAAAAGCATCCAAATAATTTTTTAAAGCTAAACTAAATCTTATCAATCTAATCTTAGGGTATAATTATATGACTAATTACTATAATTAAATTACAGAAATTGCTCAGTATTGTACAAATCTTTTATAATTTATTTTGTCAATTAATATATGGTTAAAGAGACATTTTTAAACTTTCCACAAGCTTGTTTTGTAGGTTCTATGTAATATTAACATTTACCTAACCTTTGATGTGTTGATGTTGGACAACGAGGAAAGCATGTCTGAATACTATCGCTTGCTTACAGTGGGAGCTGCATAACACAATACCATACGAATATAACAACATCCTCGGTTGATCTCTTTAAACACAGCCTTTCTGTAAATAGCCAACCCTGTTTGACCTGGTGATGAACTGGGAAGGGAAAGTAAATGACATTGCCATGTTCAGAGGAGCTTATACTACTGAGATGTTGAAGGATCCTCTTTCCCCCAATTGTTCTAAGGTTCTTGACTGCTTGGGAAATTTTTAAAATACTCATTTAAGGCAGAGTGTAATAAGGAAAGAACTAATATTGTAATCTTATAGAGTACCACTAAAATAAAATTTTTTAAAAATATATCTATGAAGGAGGTAAAATAAATAATAAGTAATCCAAAAGAAGACAAGAGAGATGGAATAAGGGAACACAAAACAAATCAAACAATTAGAAAGTAAGTAGAAAGATGTTAGACTCAAAATGAATTATATTAGTAATTACATTAATTTTAACTGTACTAAAATTTTCAGTTATAAGACAAAGAATAGTTATTTAGAAATGAGCATAATCAAATCATTACTGTTTAAAAGAGACACACTTTAGATATAAGGACACCGAAAGATTTAAACAGGAAGAACAGAAAAAAGAAAGTTGATCCTCATTATTCACAGATTCCAAGTTCACCTTCTAGTAGAAATGAATCCGGAACCCCTACTCAGTGCTCTCAAGGTTGCCACAGTCATTCTCAAACCTGCACGGGGCGGGCTTGTCTCTTAACAGCTACATTCCCAGCCGGGGTCAAACAGGGCCACATTCCGCCTTCTTGTTTCAGCTCTCATATTATCAAAGAGTATTCTTTTTACAATCTAGTTAGTGGCACATTTTTTGCATTTTTGTGCTTCTTGGGTAGGGAGATTCTGTCTAAAATGGCCCCGAGTGTAGAGCCACGGTGACGTCTAGTGTTCTTTAGCACAGGAAGGCTGTTCGTTATGTGCCTTACAGAGAAAACGTGTTCCATAAAGTCCATTCAGTCACAAGGCATATCGCCCTTGGCTGTGAGCTCAATGTTAACGAATCAATATATAAAAAATAAGGTTTCTTTACATAGAAACACACATAAAACAAAGTTATTTATTGATCAGTTGATGAAAATGTGATCAGGGGCTCACTGGAACCTAACTCTGTATTTCCCCTAGGAGAATGGCTTAGTATTTGCTAATTCAGTGTTCACAACTCACACTAGTTCAGCAACTTTGTAGCACATACTTATGGAAATAAAGAGAATCAACTGTAAGAAGAAAACACTAACCAATAAAATCATGGTGGTTATATTACTACCAGAAAAATCAGACTTATTAATGAGAATTATTCCTAGAAATAAACAGTGGGATTTTATAATGATTAAAATGTTGATTTAACAAGAAGAAATAAAATAATAAATATATAAAATGGAAAATAGGAGAGAGAAAAGAATAGCCAAATCCATAATCATAGTTAGAGATTTCAACACCTCCCCCTCCAGTAACAGATAGGTTAATCTTAAAATCAGTAAAACATACAGAAGATTTGGACAACATGGTTAAATAATTTGACCAAACTGACACACATAGAATACTGTTTCCTACAACCCTGTCATTCTCATTCTTTTCCAATGCACATGGGCACATGTGCCATTTACCAATTAAGTCATCAAAATGGAATAAAATATGAGAATGAGAAAAAAATCAATGAACTAGAAAGGAGAGATAAAACAGAGAAACTCAACCAAGAAGCTAAAAGTTGTTTTTTTAAAGATTAATAAAATCGATAAATTGATAAACCTATAGCAACACTAGGAAAGAAAATGCAAACTGTCAATATCAGAAATAAAACAAGTTTATAACTATAGAAGCTATAGACATTAAACTGACAGTAAAAAATATTAAGAATACCTATTTGCAAATAAATTTGACACCATAAATGAAATGGCAAACACTTTCCTTGAAAACACATTTTACTGAAGCCACCACAGGAAATACAAAGCTTAAATAGCGTCATATCTGTAAGTAAGTTGATTGTAAAGGCACTTTCATGCACAAGTGTTTTCACTGTTGAATTTTTCCTAATATTTAAGAAAGATATAATATCAATTTTACACGAATTTTTCCAATAAATAGAAGAAGTAGGAACACTTCCCTCATACTTTATGAGGCTAATGTAATCTTGATATCACAAGAAAAATCACAGGTAATCCTCTTAGAAACATAGGGACAATAGTACTTTATAAACCTTAGCAAAATGGATCCAATGATATTTAAATAGGTTAGTACCTTACAATGAAGCTGGGTTTATTAATGGAGAATGTTTGGTTTAAAAATTTAATATTAATATTTAAGGAAGGAGACAAATAATATGTTCATCTCAGTAGATGCACATAATCTAGGAATAGACAGAAATTGGTCTGATGAGGTCATACAAGGCTTTTTACCAGAGACCTACAGCTAATATTATACTAAGCAACAAATAATAAAGGCTTTTTCCCATCCTTGCCAACATAGCATATGCTTACTTAAAATTTTGAAATTTTCTTCCACATGGATTTTTTGCATTAATCTTTTATTCTTTAATTATTGCATTATAATAGTATTTATCTTGATTTTTGAGCTTTTTGGGATCCTTCCTCCTAAATATTGTGCCCAATGTGGAATTCCACTTGCCTTACCTTAGTCCTGGCCCTGCCTTCAGGGAAATACAAATTAAAACTGCATGGAAATCTTACTTTACACTCACCAGAATGGTTAGACAGTGAAAAAACCAAGTTCTGGCTGTGAGGCAGAGCTATGGGAATCCTCGTGCACTGTAGGAAAGCGTGTCAAATGGTAGAAGCAGTGGAAAGATGCTTTCAGGGTCACTAAAGCTAAACACACACCTGCTGCATGACTCAGCAGTCCCACTGGTGAGACATACCGAGTACATGAGTATACATGTTTGCTAAAAGCATTGTCGTAGACTGCTCAGGGAAGCTTTATTCCTAATAGCCCCAAATAGGAAAAAATTGAAATGTTCATTAATGTAGAATTGGGGATAAATAAATTGTGGTGTATTCATATAATGGAAGACTGCATAATAAAAAATAGCAAACTGCCGGTGTACAATACAACTCGAATGAATCATACCGCTGTGATATTGACCAAAAGAGGTTAGACACAGTAGCTTGATTACAAACAATTTTGTTTATATAAGGTTCGGGAACAGGCAAAACGAATCTATGGTGGTAGAAGTCAATAATGATTACCTCTGGCACAGAGAGCTTTGACCAGAAAGGGCACAAGGAGTCTTTCAGGTGATGGAGATGCTCTGTGTCTTGATTGGCGTCCTGGTTGAATGTGTACACATTTGTCAACGTTCATGAAATTGTAATTCAGATTCTATTGATATACATGTAAACTATACATCATATAATTTATAAAAGTTTAAAAAAATCTTTACACTTTAGAAAGCTAGGAATTTATTGTTTGGATTGGACCAATTTTTAATTTTGTTAAGTTAATTCTGTGAATTTTAGAGACTATACTGTTGACTGCCAGGCTCTTATTCTCAATCTTTGTCTCCAAGATGGTTTTGATAGCTCCTAAACATGGAAACCACCACACAAGTCCACAGGACTCCATTTGTCTTTTCTAACAGCTGGTTCTACTCTATAATTCCATCTTAAAAGCTGGAAATTTAATTTAAAAAATGATCTAAAAAAGTAACTTTACATCTTTTAGGTCTGTTCTTCTAAAGTGTCATAGAACAAATGGAAATTATTTTAAAAGTCCGTTTAAGCTCTACACAAAAAAAGGTGGTCACAGCTCTATGAAAAATGCAAGGTGCACGTAAGGACCCATGACCAGAGGTGGGGAGGGGCAGGACTGAGAACGTGTTAAAGGTCGGCCTGGGGGAGGAAGCTCTCTGAGACTCAAAGTGCGCATATTTCTTCATCGGCTTTCTGTGACTTAATTATTTTGAAAAAATAGATGAAATACGTATGTCTTTATCCACTTACATATAGTCCCACCTGTCCTCAAAAATGACCATCCATTCTTCACCTTCCACTTATGTCACAGACCAGAGAAGGATCCGTTGGTGACCTGTGTTCTCTCAAGTGAAGGCGAGACAACGGCAGAAAAGAACTCAAGGTTATTCCATCAAACATATCCCTTGCCATCATTACTAATCATAAAATATAAATTAATTTTATATCTCACATTGTTATAAATATTTCTCTGTATTTATGCAATGATAAAATAACTGTTCAGGACATATATACTTTTAAATGGTTCAAAATATGACATTATCAAAATGACTTAGTTTCCTCATTTGTGTTTATCTTTCTTCAGCAACCATTAGACGGTGACACAGACATTTCTCAGTAGGACAAATCCATTCCTAATAATTGTAGATAATTAAGGACAGTAAAATGGCTAAATATAGTTCTTTCATATTGTATAAGTCTTTTGAAATTTAGTAGGTGTGCTTTTGGACCTACTCGCTTTATGATTTCCAAATGTTTTCCTTCCTTGAATATTTAACTAAAATGTGACTCTCAAAAAAGTGACAAAGCTTGATTTCGCTGTGTTCCCAGTGTTTTTCTGCATGATATTTCTAACAATCACCATCTTTACAATCTGCATGTAATACATTCCAAAAGATACTTTATTCTCACCTAACCACATCATCTCTGACACTAACAAATCTCCAGTCCTAAGATAATTGAAATAGGTTATTTCTGATATTATTAAACTCATTTAAGCAGGACAAGTACTCTATTTTTTAAACATCCACTCTGAATGGTTGTCTTTGCCTTTCCTGTCTCTGCTCTCCAGCACATGCTCAGCACTTGCCTCCAACCAAGCCCGATCGCCTCCTCACGGCCCACCATGCTAATCACCTACTAATTTTTCTTCTAATCCACTTTCTATTCCATAATCCATATCATAAGCAACTTTTTGTTCGGTCTATTCTCCCTTGTCTGACAAGTGGAAATCTCACTAACAAAATAGAACAAAGAACCTTCCTATGATCCCACTGTTAAATCAGCAAACTTAGCTGCCTCTATCCTGATGGATTTGGTCTTTCCTTTCTTTCAATAGATTAGTTTTCTACCCACCTAAATAGTGGCAACTCCTGCTCTCATGCCTGAATCCAACCCCTCACCTCCTCAAGGGCTTTGCTGCAATGCTACCCTTCTTTATCCAACAATAAACTTATTTTCCATTTCATCATTCCCAATAGCTTACACATTGGGTATACCCATCTTCAGAATCTTCCCGGATTCCACATTTACCTCCAGCTACAACCCTTTATTTGTTCATTTGTTTGCTACTGTTTGATTAATGCTTGCTGTCACTATTTCCTCTCCTTCTCTCTCTATCCTACTGCATGACCACAAGCATCAACATTAGTGACATGCTACGTCCATGATTCTCAGATTCCAGCAAGTTTTCACCAATTGTTCAAATACTGTTGACAGAAAGAGGACCAAATCCAGAACAATATGTCGTGTTAAAATGTCATGTCAACTTCCATCTGGAGCTGTCCCTTGTTCATTTCTGGACTTTTATGATCTTTACAAGTGTGAAGATTTCTCATGAGTTATTCTGATGAATGCCCCTCAATTTAGGTCTGTTGTGTCTTCAAACTGTGTTCTGATCATGTATCTTTGGCAGGAATATCACAAAAACATATGCTACATTTTTCTCATGGAATCCTCTTGGGCAGCACGTGATTTCACTGTGTCCTATTATCGGTAACATTGACATTGATCACTTGGTAAGATGGTGTCTGTCAGGTTTCTCCACTGTGAAGTCACTATTTACTTTTTGTATTTAGTACATGATCCTTTCAAACTGTGCAAATATATATTCCTCATCAAATTTTCAAATTCATCGTTTATTTACATAAATACAAACTCATGGTTTCTAATTATATGCAATGGGTTAATTCATTTACTATCATCAATTAATTTTGATATTCAAATTATCCCAGATCTGGTCAGCAGGACACTTTGCAAGTTGGCTTTTTGCCTCCTCATCACACTTCCGTCAGTTTTTCAACACTGCCTTGCTTTCTGGCACAATGAGAAGATGCTCTGGGCTTATCTTGTACTTTCCCTGTCCTAGCCACAGTAATTTCCATTTCTCTAAGAAGCTCTGATTCCTTTCACAGGAGAATGTCATTTAAAAACTCAGATCTGGGCAGTAGTGACCTCACTGCTGTTGGAAATTTGCTGATCTCAGGCCCTATCAGGGGACAGAGCAGAGAAGGTATGTATACATGCATACATGTTCTTGGGTGTACACACATGCACACCCACACACTCACAGACTCGTTTATAATTGTGATATCCACCCTTTTGTGTTAAAAACATTATGAATTCACAGAGATATCTAGTTTCAGCTCTGCTCCACAGGGTTCACTCTAGTTGCATCTCTTTCCATTCTTATAACTTTTTCTCCAACTATGAGAATCTTGGTTTCTAATATTTTTGATGTATTTACTTATTTGATCAATGCTAGTATGTAGCCAGTTTTCTGCCACTGAAACTTCTGCAACCACGAGGACACTTTCCTCACCTCCCTGGGGCTCCCATGCCCTCTGCTGGGCGGCCACTGCTCTGGTCTGTGCATAGACCGCCCTGGTCCAATCAGGACCCACACCCCTCCCCCGCTGACTACTGCCTTCCTGCATTTGCTTTTAGGGTTGCTGGAACAAACCTTTACAAGGTGAGTGGCATAAAACAACAGGGCTGTACTCTCCCTGAAGGCTCTGGGGAAGATCTTTCCTGCCTTTTCCAGCTTCTGGTGGTTGCCAGCAGCCTTACTCCTTGTCTTGGGTAGTCGTCACTCCAATTTTGCCTTCTTCTTCAGGTGGCCTTTCTCCTGCAAGTGTCTCTGCATGCCTAAATTTTCATCATCTTTAAGGGCTCTGGTCGGTGAAATAGGGCTCACTGCAATCCAATACAACCTCACTTAATAGGGTTACATCCACAGGGGCCTGGGATTGAGACTTGAACATGTCTTTTAGGGGACATAATTCAACCCCAAATGCTCTATTCACCCATCGCACCCTACTTAGAGGCCCTCCCGCCTACAGTCCCTGACCATCACCCTGTGCTGAAGCTTCTTGTCTCTCTCGGGCTCTGGTGCCCTGAGCAGAGCCACCCTACCCCCACCATGTGAACAGTCTCTTCACCCCACTTTGGTTTTGTCACCTGCGTTGACACACATCCCAATGCAGGCACCTTCCATATCTTCAAGCATCCAGTATCCTGCACGGACCACCCTCCTACAGGGACACATTGCTCACTCCAGAGGTCTCCACCCTGCACTGAGCTGCTACCATCGCCAGCGCCTGTGTTGATGCTTTACTCACTCAGCTCCTGCCATTCTCCTCCCGCCAAGATGTGCCCTTCCTGTACCCCTCTGAGTCTCCTCCTGGCTGCGGTAGCTGCCCCTCCGCATTCCCCAGTGGATACTTGCCTTGATCAGCCGTTCTCAAAGGATTGCAGCTTACGTTGTTCAGGAAGGAAAGAAAGCAGTTTTCTTTTTAATTTCTTCTTTTCCTTTTTTTTCTTCTTCTCTCCCTTATTTAGCATCCTGAAATTACCACCTAACATATAAATAGAATATTGACAATAACTTACATTTACATATGTAGTTTTTTCCATTCTGTTCCCCTGAAACTCCCCCACTAGGGGTAATAGCCACACTGAATCTTGCATTCATTGTGTAATAAAAAATACATATTTTGACTTCATAAAACTGGAACCCATGCACTATGTAATCTTTTAGGACTCAACTTTTCTACTCATATTATGGAAATTTTTCTATACTATTATGGGATACTGCAGTTTATTTGTTTTTATTGTTGCTAATATTTCACTGATTATACTATAATTTATGTATCTATGTTTCTACCAATGGGTATTTGGGATTTTTCTGTGTTTCTATTATACTTTTATGCCTAAACCTTCATGAAAACTGTTTTTGGTAAGCAACCAATAGATTAGCAGTGCCACATTCAGTGGTTAGTCCTCAGAATGGATCCTACACAACCTCTTGGAAGCCGCTGGACACCGCATCCTCTAAAGGAACTCCCTTCTCTTGGTTTCTATAACATGATATCTCACCAGTCTCTTTCTAGAGTTCCCATGGCTAACATCGCCAAAAATTCCCCCCAAAGAGTCTTGATTTATGCACCTAACTCTTGTATCCTATCTGGTTTAGCATTTTTTCCAGGATTTTTCATTTTTAAAGCATCATTATTAATAATTTCATAAAAATAGATTTGGTAGACCTCACTATCTTCTTCTACCTTCCACGGTGGTCTTGTCTGGCTGTGTGTGAGAAGCGTGTACAGGGAACACATTTCTCCTTTCATCATTTAACTGAAGCTAAAAGATGATCAGTAATAACCTGTCTCTCTTCTCCTGATCCTTTACAGATACAGCTTAACTAACACTTCCTTTTTAAGAACAGCACGGGAGGTGCTCAGTGATAAAATCAAGTGCATTCAGACATAGGTGGCTGGAGAAAGCTAACCCCTTCTGGTCTCCGTGGGTGGGAGCCCCTGGAGGCTGCCACACCTGCCGGCCACTTGGCCTATCATCCAGAACGCAGACCTCAGAGCCAGGGAGCACAAAGCTGCCAGGCCACCAGAAGTCAGCATCGTCTGAGGACTAACTGGTTTTGAAATTCCTGAAGGGGAAATAGAAGATAGTCTCTGTGTAGAGTTGTAGAGAGTGGGATGAATACTCTTGCTACAGCAATTTGTCATGAATTGCATGGTAAGAATCTACAATTATTAATTGTATTGTCTTGTAACTTTTTAATCCCTTGCGATAATCCCTTGTAGCAGCAAAACTTTACAAAAATACACAGTCAAAGAAAAATAAATACTGAATTTACATGTCTCAGGAAAGCTGATGAAAATGTGTGCTGATATTTACTAATCATAGGTGCTATGGTAATGTTGGTTACATAAAAACAAGAAGACCCAAAGCTTTTGAAGTTATCTTTTTATGAATTACTTTTAAGACAGTTTAAACTTTAAACTTTAAAGAACTTTAAACTCTTTAAGGAACTTGAAAAACAGTTCTTTGACTATTGTGAAAGATAATGATTGAACACATGCAGTTGCAGAAGATTTTTCAGAAAAATGTCATTGCCATAATATTATAGAATGAAGGGAAGAAGTTTACTCAAATACATGACAATTACCAAGAATAATTATGCGGCTTGTGCGATTTTTAATTTTCAGATGATCAATATATATAAAATTTTAAAAATTTTGTTTTAAGGACATGTTATGTTATTTTTATTTTGGGGAAATAATTTTATTTTAAAATAATTATAGAAGAACTATTTTGTATGACTACCAATTAAACCAATTTCATTTCAGTCAAGAAATAAATATGCTAAAGTATTTATTTTGAATTATTTTTAGTGCCTTCTTTCAACTGTGAAAACTACCAGTTAAAACAAAGCTGTAGATGGTTACATTTCCCATGGCTCAGTTCTTGGAAGTCTTCTTTTTCCTTCCTTTCTCTCTGTGGATTCATTCGCTAAGTGATTTTATCCACTCTCACAGTTTCACATACCATCTATTTGGTGTTGACTGCTACATGTGTGACTCCATCTCCAATCTCTACTCTGAACTTGAGACTTCATACTGTATCTCCATTCAGATGTCTAATGGGCATCTCAAAGGCAATGAACCCTAGACTGGGTTCTTGCTTGCTCCTTACAAGCATGGTCTTCTTCCACTGTTCCTCATCCCAGCAAGTGCCACTAGTATTCAGTTTTTAATGCTAAAATCCTTGTCATCATCCTTGACTGCTCTCTCCCTTTCATACTCAACATTCAATGCATGAAATAAAACAAGTCAGCTCTGCTTCAAATACATCCCACGCCTGACTTCTTTCCTTCTCTTTGGCTCCCATCCTAGTTCAAGGAATCATCATCTCTTTCCTGGACTGTTGCAGTAGCCCCCTATTTCCACTTTGTAGTTCTACAGAAAGTCTGTAGATTCTCCACAAAGTAGCCATAGTGACTCTTTCAAAATATAAGTCCCATCGGGCCATTACTAACCTTTGCCTCACTTTCCAGCCCCTATTCCACAACCTGGACCTGACTCACCCTCTAGCTTAGCAGTCCAGAAAATGCAATTCACTAGAGAAACCTGCGGCTGGACCCTTCCAAGGGATCAAGTAAGGTCAAAATTGTTAATATTGTCACAGTAACACTAAGATACACTTGCCTTTTTCACTGTGTTGACACCTGCAGTGATGGTGACAAAGTGACGGTGGGGAAACCTCCAGGGCCCCATCAGAAACCAGCAGCACTCACTGTACTAGTGGCCATTGTGCTCCGAGCCTCTGCACACTCCGTTTTCTAAAAATGTTTTATTTAAGACTGTGCTTGATAAAAGAGGTAACATTATTATTTATATTAAATTCCAGTCCTAGAGTACAAGTGTTTTTACATTCTGTGTGACATGAAGCACTTCTGGTACGTAACATAAATACCATGGTTTTCTCAAAGAAAAGCATTTGTGCAAGTGTTCAAGTTGTGAGCTAAATCAGCTGTTTTTCGTAACGCTATTTTTTTTACTTGAAATAACAACTTATATACAAACTATAGACATTCATACTTGGTATTTGGCAGACATTTAAAAAAATAATTGAAGTGAACTTGTCACTTTAAGTAAAACAACTAAAACTCGTGAAAATTAAAATTTTGGAAAATTTGTATTGTGAGCATGACAGTTTCCCATTAAAGACTTTTCTGATGAGATTGCTGGTGTTATTAATAAATGTGTCAACCTTTGGAAGATCTCAATGAATTATCTTCCCAGTGACCAATGCATGTGATTGCATGTCATACGTGGGTAAATTATCCATTCAAAGTAAAAGACAGACCAGCATATTTTAATGTGAGTATGAAAAGTTTACTGATATGGCTCAGATTCCACACTGCAACTAGTCTTTAAGATACTACTACTTGTCAAGTTCTGATAGAGTAACAAAGAAGAATTCTTTGTCTACAATTACCTAAAAAGTTTATTAAAATAGTTCTCTCTTTCCAACTATATATCTTTATGAGACCATATTTTCTTCATGTACTTCACTAAAACACGATATTGCAAGACCTTTAACGAAGAAGGAGCTATGGGAATGAGATTACAGCTGTCTTCTCTTCAGCCAGACCTTACAGAGATTTGTAAAAAAAGAAAAAAAAAATACCTGTTTTAGTCTGTTTGTGCTACTACAACAAAGTGCCTGGACCTGGGTACTTTATCAAGAAGGGAAATAGAAGAGAAATATCCTTCTCACAGTTCTGGTGGCTGGGAAGTACAAGACGGAAGCGCTGGCAGGTGGGGCTGTCTGGTGAGGGCCGCTCTGCGCTTCCTCCGCGGCCCCTGGAACGCTGCGCTCTGCAGCCAGACGACCACCGCGGCCGCACCTGGCACGTGGCAGAGGCGGAAGGAAAACGTGGGCTGAATTCCCTCCATCAAGTCCCTTTATAAAAGGCACCTAGTCCTGAATCACATTCACCAGGGAAGAGCCCTCTTGGTCTAATTGCCTGTTAAAGGCCCCATCTCTTAACACCATCACTCTGGCCACTCCTGAATTTTGGAAGGGGAACAACCATACCAATGCTTTTCTCAGACGCTGTTTTTTTTATTTTGGGGAATATGGCTATTTTTCATGAGATATTTTTGTTCACATATGATACATTAATATTATTTTTAGTAACTTAATAGATATTTTCTCAATTTTAGTTTCCAGTACACTCCATCGGCAGATGCAACCCATGTAAATGAAAGCTCTGTGGAGTCTTCTATGATTTTAAGAGTATAAATAAGTTCTGAGACCACAATGTGTGAGAACTGCTCTACTGACTTAGTCTTTCAATTCTGTGCCCCTTTCTCAATCTTCTCCAAACACACGGGCACTTTGCCACTTCTCAACCCCACCAAGTACGTTCCCCTGACATCTGAGCTTGGTGTTTCCTCTGCCTCGTCTGTGAGTCCCCGGACTCGCTCGGCCGCTCTCTGTTCCTTTGGGTCCTGCCAGGCCCCGCCACGCACAGGCTCCTCTGGGAGCGCCCCTAGGCCGTCGCCGTCTGGTTGAACGCGTTCACTTCTTGCCCGCAGAACTTAGGACTACCCAGCACATAATGTTCTCTCTCTCCCTGCCTGAGCTAGGCCTGTGTGTGTCTGTTCACTGTTTCTGTTTACTGCTGTCTCTAGTACAAAGAACCATATATGGCATAAAGTAGGTAATTAATAAATACTTTTTCAGTAAAAAATACTTTTCAAGGGCGCATGGGGAGTGAAGCCCCAGAGCAGAGTGGGCTCAGGCGGCTCCCCCGGAGCTGGGCCTGGGGGGGCGTCAGTCGGGGTCCCCGCCTAGTCGAAGGGTGCGGGCCTGTCTCCCACAACAATGACGGCAGGGGGACGGGGTGAGAAGAGAGACAGAAAACACAGTGCAGCATCCGCACTGAGGAACAGGAAAGTAGACCAACAGGAAACCAAAGAACACACGTTTTACCAAATTAGGAGTTTACCAGAGAGCGGCCAACTTGTTTTATAAAGAGTAAAATAAAAAATCTCCTTTCAGAAAACAGTTTAAAAAAAGAAAAATCAGGGGGCAGCAGAGCTGGGAAAAGGAGGAAAGCAACGCAGTGGATTTACCGTGAAG
>VBSM01002217.1:1037734-1059980 GCA_008086735.1 Cheirogaleus medius
GAGAATAGGGAATTACTATTTTTCAAAATGAACTTTATAGCACTATTTGGCTCTTTAAACTATGTGTATGTATTACTTTGATCTAAAAATTAAAATTTTAAAAAAATAAACAAAACAAAACCAAACTAAATCTTCACCTAGTTAAGGCTCCCTCTTTTGTGGAAAATTATTTATATTTGATGATCACATATATTTCACCAAGACATAAATTTAACAGGGAGGCATCTGTCCGGTTTGCCCTTATTCTTGTAGTAGCCAAGGAGATAAAGCCACCTAGAAGCTCTCTCTCTTCTGTTTTTAATTTAAAGTTTGAAAAACTTTTTCTAAAATTTGTAGGAAAGAAAGTTGTCTATAAATGATTTAAGTAGACTTTGCTTTGAGTTCTGTTCAAAATTATTAAAAGATGATCTACGATTTACTGATGAAAGGTGTAGTGAGAGTTTGCAAGTCAGGCCATTAATTCAATTTGGCCACTTTCAGTAGGTCAAGGAAGAAAATTTGGATTTGAACATAAAATAACCCCTTACATGGTATTCTTACCTCAATTATTATTGAGTTAGACAACTGTATAGTCAGAAGAGAAATAAAACATAATCAATTGCAACTGCCCATGTGTTTTACAAATTTAAAAAAGCCTGAGAGATTAACAAGTGTTTAGGTCATAAAACCAGATCGTGGTGGAGAAGTGACAGGAACCAACCCCTCAAAGGTGCTGGCCAGTGTTCTTCCCACCACACAGTATCTTTTCTGCAACAGCACAGCCCACGGTTTTGTGATGTAAGAGTGAGAAGTCATGTCAGTAACCCGCCTCCTCAGTCTCAGTTTTATAGCACTTAAACTCACCTCACCAATTGAAACCGTTATGCCCCAAACCAAACAGTCAACATACACCTACTTGCCTTGCCAATGATCTAAAAAGGGCTTCCATCAGTGGTTTGCACGGGGCAAAACAGCGAGAGCTCTTGGAGTCATCCTTCGGCAGAGGTGGGAGCGGAAGTGTAATGAGGATGAGACTTAGTGTTCTGATTCGATTGTATGCATGCTTACTGAAGCTAGTTCTCATGCCGGTGTGGTAGCAAAATCTAGGTAAATGCGAATGAATGAGATCTGGGAGCACTGCCCAAGGATTTCACAGTCTGAGTGTGGTACAGACAGGCAACCAAACGCTTGTGGTTGGATAAGCGCAAAGAAAATGCAGTTCAAAAGGGAGCAGAGAAGACCTAACCCTGGAGCTGAGTATCAGGAACCCACCAAGTGTCTGCCTGGAAGAGGACAAGGAGACAGGAAGATGTTTGCACGGAAGGAGGAGGGTGAGCAGGGGAAAGTGCTACGGAACATCTTCGTATGCTCAGGGAATTTTTGTCATTCGGTTTTGTTAAATGGTAAAACTCGGTAAATAATGGAAGAGATAATTTTGGAAAATTCCTGAGGGTCAAAATTATCATGTATTGAAGATGCCAAAGGAATAAAATTTTATTTTGTGTGCCATGAGGAGCCATTATTTATTTTTTAAAAGAATAGTTAGCTATACTGGAAGCCCCTGAGAGAAACGACTAAGACGTTGGCCCAAGATCTGAATTCAGAGAGACTTATCAGGGTGGCCAAGAGTTGCATGGAAAAGATCGGATGAGAAGGGAGCATCAAGTCGTCTCTCAGGTAAAGGTGTTTGCCAAAATGAGTAGCTCAGTAGCTCAGTTACCAAGCTTAGTACAAAGTTCTCGCACATGACTTGGCTCAGAATTCATTTGATATCATTAAACACTTAAAATATTTTCCTAATCTTGTCCTATTAGCACTCTATAGTGCAAACATTACTTCAGGTGTCTGCTTGGCATTGCAGGCCATATGGCATTATCTGGCAGCAAGGAGGTGATAGCTAAGGGATAGAAAGCAAAGATGTTGGCTACCAAGTCCAGTGGAGAGGTCTTAAATATTGGGCAAGGAGGAGGTTGCCACTGCACAGGTCTGGCTCTTGCCTTCCACCCTCAGCATTCTGGTTTTGCCAGTTTTCATTTCCAGGCTCACATCGAGCCAGCTGATAGGGTGTGATATGTAAAGTGGCACCTTCTGAATTCACGATGAGAAGTGCATGTCAGGCAAACACTGTCTGAGGGGACACATGAGCACATTTGTGAAGTGAGTCAACTAGACAGAAACAGAGTCATGGCACTATGTTCACTGTGAACACAGAATGCGGAGAAGGGCTGCATATTCAAGAGTCACCAGAGGAATGTGCCTGACACCAGGACCTATGGGCTTGGGTCTGTGTGAGGACATCTTCCCTCTCCTGGGAGCACATGCAGAGGATCCTGTGGACATGGATGCTGGCCATCTGCCTTCCTTATTCCATGTGACTACCTTGCTATGTGCACAATGTTTTTATATCAACATCATTTGCTATAACTTATTAGGTTTGTACATATTACATTGCACTCACATTCCAGGCAAGTTTTCTGAGATTAGACTTGGGTTACAGTTACTGGGGTTTGGGTGTTTTCAAACACTGACAGCATCTTGACACACTCCTACAGAGGACTGATGCTGCCGAGTGTGTGTGGGCTTCACTCTCTGAGAATACCTTATTTCACTCTCTGGCAAGTTAGGAGGAAGGACCATACGGCAGCCACATACCCCAACAGCATCAACGAAAGTCAGTATTACACACTTGGTTTCCAGTGGTAATACTGTTTCCACTATTAAAAGGGTGAGAGTGGCCTCTTGATGTATTACCATCTTGTTTGGAATAATTCAACACAGAACCAGTGGAGAGAAAGTCCATGGCATAAAAACAGTAACAAAGATTTGTGGTCTCTGAAAAATATAGCCCTTCTCTGAATTGCATTTTTAAAAGAGTGGGTGTGTAAGGAATATTAAGTTATTTAGACCAAAACAAGGTTGAGGTGTATGTTTGGGAGCAAATGGATTAAAGTTCTCATATTTTATAAAAGGGAGCCAAGAAGTACTACTTTTTAACTTTGCTATGAAATGCATGTGAAATATACTTAGGAATAACTTGTATGATCTAAAATGAGATCTGTGTCTTTCTAATCATTTCAGACTCTAAAATAAAACAAACACACAATATCCATAACAAAATGTAAAGTAGGACAAGCCTGAACACAGAAAGTATGAGATAGTACAGCAATCTTTAAAAAGAAGAAGATTTTTATACAACCTGGATAAGAGTATCAAATTCCTGTACAAACTGGGGCTTCTCAGTGTCAGGATGACCGAACATTCCAGACAGGATGGAGCCCCAGGAGATGCCCAGACGTGGTAGGTGGTTGGAGCAGAAGTCATGGCACCTGGATCTGCCTCAGATCAAAGGCAGTTTCTTCCTTTTCCAGATTTGACACTGACAGTTTGAATTTTGCTAAGGCTATTCTATCATTTCAATTATTTTGTAAAGATACATTTATTAAAATGGCATTGCAAACAGCATCATTATTTGCTGCTAGGAACTGAAATTTCATGCGTATGAAATGCTGTAAGAAAACAGGAGGTTTATAGTCAAAGTCCAGTGACTCCAAGAACATAGGATGAAATAGTTATTTCTAAAGAATCATGTATTTCTGCATCTCTCAGTCAAATAGGATTAACTTTATTTAATGGGTAGAGGAAATGAATATGGAACATTTACGATGTTGAGGTGCACATGCAATTGAATGGTGGAGAAGACTATTAAATAATTTGAGACAGGAGGATATTATTATTTTTTGACATATCTTTTTTCTTCTTTCTGTTTTTAGTTTTCATATCACCTTTTACGAGGAAAACACAACAAATCCTTACGCCGTTTCACTTAAATATTTCATAGGGAAAATATTTTCAAAGACCTCTTTTAAAAATTATGTTTAGTTTCAAACATTTTGGAAAACTCACAAATTAAAATGTGATATACAAGAACAAAAACATGCACATGCAATATGAGATAATAAATGGCAAATGGCGGTGCTACTTGGGTACATAACCTTTATTTCAGCGTGGTTGAAACATTCACTCTTGGTAAAGGTTTGATTTTTCTACTTGCCTCTTCGTTACCACCTGTGACACTAATCGGGCTTAATTTCTCTTCACAATTTTTACAGACATGTTTCTGGGCCAAATGCAGAAATCTGTGAGACTGGAGGAGTTGACTAGAGCTGGCAAACTTTTCGCTGAAGCATTGCAAATTAGTTACTCCAGCTATTTCATATTTCAAGGTAGGATCTAATTAGAATCAAAACTTAAACAGAGATTATCGACGTCTGTTGCAAGGCGCCGCTGGAGGCAGGTGGCTGGGCGGCGCAGGTGAGGGAGGATCGTCCCTGCTCCGCGAAGGTCCCTCTTCCTGCGCCACGAAACGACGGCTGTGAAGGTGCTGCTGCGCGCTGCAGTAGCTCTGCAAGCTGCGTTCTGATCCCCGTGCCTTTCACCGCTGGGGGGGCGGTCGCCCGCCGCTCATCTGTCCCGCCCAGCGTCAGGCCCTCCTCAGCCAGCGCCTTGGGGCGCCTCGGCGCGGGTTGAGGGCGGCGCAGCCCGGGCCGAGCGTGCGGTTTCTGCGTGGCCGTTCCCCGCTAGCTCACCTGTCCAGAACAGTGGTCTTGCTGGGGGAGACTGACGGTGTTGAAACTGGTCATAAATCACTAAAGGAACACTTGAGTACCCAGGGCTGGCCTGGCGGAATCAAACTGACAGAAGATGTGAGCGTGCAGTCGTCAAAAGTCTTCTGAGAAAAGTCTGTCTCTAATGCTGATATTTCAGATTTCATTATGCTACATTGTCCTTTTCTATGGTTGAGAGACCAACATTGTATTAATACATTTTTATAATCATTACAGGTTTTTTTATGATGCATTTTACTTGGGCTAAAGCACAAAGACCTTACTACTCTGTGTCCTGCTTTGTTCATTTAACTTTTTTTAATATATTATATTTGTGGGAATTTATGAGATACATGTGAAGTTTTGTTCTGTGCATAGAATGTGTAATGATCAAGTTGGGGCTGTTAGACTGTTCATCACCCAAGTACTTACCATTTCTCTGTGCTGGTACTTTTCAAGTCTTCTTTTCCAGCTATTCTGAAAAATACAATACATTGTTTTTAACCATACTCATCCTGCTAGCGCCTTTCAATCTAATGTTAGTGTCTGGCATCCCAAACACTTACTTTTCTTCCAGTGATGTCTGAATTTTATTGCATACTTTATCTGTTTCTTCTTAGTTGGTAATATATGTTATGGTAATAGTTTCCTAATTTTAACACATTCCTAAAACATTTTTGGTCATTACAGTTTTTTTAAATCACAATACTTAGGCATTTTACTAGTATTTTACTTAGGGTTTATGCCTCTATGATAGTAAGTGACATGTGTCTCTTTTTTGAGCTATCTCTGTTGGGTTTTATTGAGTGTGCTAATTATTTTTAAAATGAAAAATTTAACAAAACCATAGAAATATTACAAACCTTAAAATATATATTTGATAATTACTGGTTCATTCAAGGTTTTATTTCTTACTTGGGCCAATTTTTTTTCTTGCATTTCCATGAAAGTAAAGACAATTAGACAATAGTCTAAATAAAGTAATCAAGTATTTTCTGACTCCGGACTATTAAGAAATTGCTCCAATTGGTGTGCTAGAAATAGTACGATTTGCTCTAAGTCAGTGGATGTGGTCTCATGAAATCTCCTGCCAGAGTACATTTTATATCATTTTTTCCTCCCCATAATTAAACAAACAAACAAACAAACAAACAAACAAAAACCCACTGCATGAGATGGCGGGTATTCCATCTAAAAATTATTCCAAAGTCCTTTATAAGAAAATGCAAATCTGGGTTTACTAAGCTAATAATATTCAGGGGAACAAGCAGCTTTAGCATATCACTAGCTGTGTCATTACCTATTTATTACTTTGTGGGAATAAACACTGTTTTTTTGCTGATGTGTCCTCAGCCTGTGACTCTGACTAGGCACTGGCTTCAGCCGCACTGCCGTGTCCTCAACCCATGGGCCCTGCTCTGTTCTAGTCCATCTTCATTGCTTGTCTGAGTCTTTTTATTAATAACAGTTTCTTCAGGGGTCTTCGTCTCTATGCCTACTCCATTAAGATTCATTGTCAACACCATAACTAGAGAAAATTTTCAAAAATATAAATATGAGCATGCCATGAAATCAGCTCTGACTTGCAGGCAGTTCCTGAACTCTGGCCCCAGCCCGGTCTCCAGCCTCATCTCCCACCTCCCTCCTGCCCACGCTTCAGCCCTCGCTCCCTCCCTCCTCTGTGGTCTCACACACCTCTGGCCTCTGACACCCCCTTTCCTAGAGCACCTTCCTGTCCCTTTTCTGGACTATGTCTCAGCAGGCCACAGCTTCAGTGTGGCCTGCTGGCCCTCCCACTGTGAGTTTAGGTTCTTCACCATTTGTTCTCATAGCATCTTTTTGCATGCTGTGTAGTAATACTCATGCCATTTTATTGTATTAATAATACATTCTTTAGTGTCTTAATAGCCCAGTAATTTGTATACTTGAAACAAAAAAGCCAAGCTGTTCTTGCTCAGTGTCCGTGGATTCATACCAGTGGCTAGTCCAGTGTCTTGAATATAGCAGGTACATAATGTTTGTTGAAAAACTAGGTAGTAACAAGGAACTAAGAAAATAAAAAAGACAGGATTTTGCTGAGAGATATAATAGAAGATGTGAATATATGGAGCAACATATTCTCTATATTGGGAAAATATGTTTGCCCAAATAAGCTTGTATAATTAATATAATACAGTAACAAAAATTATAAGAAATAATTTTGGAATTCTAAAGTTCATCTGGATAAATAAAAAAGAGAGGAAAGAATATTTTAAAAGAATATGAGGTGTTATTGTTTAACCAGATATTGAAATGTGTAATAAAAGTCAAATAATTAATACAATGTGAACAGGAATAAACAGTGAGATTAATTTAATAGGATAGAACTTTTGGAAATAATTCCAGACACAAATAAAATTGGGTAGTGATAGAATGACAGCCTAAATGAGTGTTGTTATAATGGAATTACCAACTGTGAAAGGATAAAATTAAATTCTAAAATCCTGTACACAAAAGCTAATAATATCATTATAAAATGGGAGCATTTATAACTGAATTTGTGCATCATTGGCTAGGCAAGGTTTTTAAAAGCTAAGAACCAAAGGCAAAAATCATATACATATTCATATTTTTTTAAAAATAAATGTGAATACATAAAATTTAAAATATGGCAAAAATACCATAAATAAAGTTAAAAGACTAACTACCCACATCTTTAGAAGTCATTTCAACATAAGTGGCAGATCCTGGGTTAATATCTCTCTCTAATGGTTCAGCTTTCTTTGAAATCACTCAGAAAACTAATACAACATAGAATACAAGGCCAATACCAATCAATTTTCAAAATGTTAAATGGGACTGCATAATTAGCATATAAAAATATTCAACCACACATATAATCTGAGAAATGTAAGTTAAAATCCAGTCAGGTAGCATTTGTCTTAACTAGACCTGAGTTAAAATCAGCAGTATCTAGGATTGATGACTGGAAGTGTATTGGATGCTTCTAATCTTCTGGTGAAGGTTTAAATTGACACCAGCTCTGTGAAGGGCAGTTTGGTGATGTCCATACCCTGGAGCCTGTCTATTCCAACTCTGGTTATTTATATTATATTATATTATATTAATGAAGTTAGGATTTTATAAAAATTAACTTTATTAACCAATAAATGTAACTGATACTTTGTTTATATCTTAAAAATCAAGTTATAAAACACATGTGTTGGAAACACATGTTGGCTAAACAAATAAACAAAACTTGAATTTATGTGCATAGAAAATGAAGTATAAAAAGATAAACACTAATTGTGAGCAGTGGTTACCTATTCCAGAAACCTCTCTGGGATTTCTCTCATTCCTAGTCCATGGATGAGAACCTGATGGGCTGCAAAAACCTCTTTCCTGAGGAAACACTTCCAGTGCCTACTTATTGCTTATTCTTCAGTTTTACTTTTTCCCTGTCATCTGCTGGAACCCTTATTCTGTTATACTACATATTTTCATCCAACTTTTTGGTCTATGGCAGCATCTTGGAAAGTATGCAAAAGTCAAGAATCTGAATTGTTTACTTTTTATATTGTACTATAATATTAAAAATCCTCCTTAGCAGCGATAGTGAAGCCTGGTGGTCTGGCTGCCCCATGGGAGAGTCTCGGGGTAACAGATACGATGGGGGTGAGGGTGGGCAGATAGTTCACATTGATTAATATGACAAAGAGATATCAAAATCTTGTCCTTCCA
The DNA here is from genome assembly GCA_008086735.1 of Cheirogaleus medius. Taxonomy (NCBI): domain Eukaryota; kingdom Metazoa; phylum Chordata; class Mammalia; order Primates; family Cheirogaleidae; genus Cheirogaleus; species Cheirogaleus medius. The sequence continues at coordinate 1,046,038 of VBSM01002217.1, forward strand.
CATTTTTCTGCAATTAATATTCACCTGTGTAAGTGAAAATGGAAATAATAAGACTGTATTGGCAATAACAACGGTTCAGCATCTATAGTAAGAGGCAAAAGCTACTCTCGGTCAGAATTCACAGCCTTAACTGCTTTTGTTATTACACTAGTACAATGGTTTTTCTATGCTGGGGCATGGTAGACATCATTTATTCAGTCAATACATAAATATTTAGTAAGCATCTACTATGAAGCAGCCTCTATTCTAGCCACTTGGGAAACATCCAAGAATCAAAGATCTCTGACCTCACAGGGTTTTCAAAGGTATTCTGCTTTATCATGATTTGGAGAACAAAGAGAAGAGAAATTGCTTTCCAGAAAGTGGCCTCCATAATTAGAAAGCAAATACAGAACATTAGCTAAGAAGGGGTAACCACATGCACCGGTAGTCAGTGTTAGGCACGTCGCTGGGTCTCTTCAGGGAACTGCTCACAAAGTGCCAGGTGTCAGAATTTGTCTCTTTATTCTCTCCCAGGATAAGCAGTGATGCCATTGGTGCAGGCATGGCACAATCGCCAGGGAAAACTCCAGTTCCGAGCATCGCCCAGAGAGGCATGGCCGATTCAGGTGCTGCCGCTGCACCTGGAGGAAAGCCCAGACGTGCGGCGAGGTGGGACGTGGTTCAGGAAAATCCTTATTCTCTTAAGTCTGCAGCTATTGCATCATATTTATTTGAATAATCTGGACATTATCAGTGCTTAATTTGATTTTCCCCATGAGAGAGAAAGAAAATAGACTCCAAAGGACCTGGACTGTGGGTGTCTTTGGGTCCCCTCGTGAGCCATACACCGGGACTGGTGCATCAACTGCGTTAAAGTACACAAAGAGTTTGTCTCTTGAAACTCAATATCCAGACATAAGGCTCAGAGACTTATCAACGGGAACAAAAATATGCATCCACCACTCGGGTGAAGAAAGTGAACATTACCAGTTACTAACTAAGGTGAAATATTTCTAAGACAAATAGTGCTATAACAAATCCCTGTTTTATGGGGACAAAGTATGCAGTAAAGTGATTGCAGAAAGGAATTGGTTAAGTTCCTGCAATGAAGGCTTGACATTGTGTGAGCTTCCTAGAATGTGGTTTCAGCCTTGGGAAAATGACTTGGGTTGGGGGTAGACCTCAAACTGTTCCTCTCTTGGGGAGGGGAGCACAACATGTTAATTAAGTTTGGCTACAGAAAACTATAGAACATATATGTATATATTTATGTACATATATACACATGTGTTTATATATGTACATATATAAAATATATATTGTAAAAGTTGGTGGGCTGGAAGCTTACTTATTAAACACATGTAAGCAAAAGGATAAAGATATAATATAATTATCTATAATTCCATTACATAGAGATAGCATTGCCAACACTAGCTTAATCTGCATCCTTTCCACAGCATTTATCAGCCTACCTGTCATATCACATATTTATATCACACATATCACATATGTTCATCTTTTGACTTTCCCACCAAGCTTCAGGGTGTGTGCTCCACAAAAGTGTGGTCTTTTGTTCTCAGATATAAGCCCAGGGCCTAAAACAGTGCTGTGGTAGGGACCCAGTAAATATTCATTGATCTGAGGATTGAATTATAGAATACATTACACTTTCTTCCTTTGTGTGTGGTGCATGTCACAGAGTGTGGCAAGGTTGCAGTGGACACACGCGAAGAACTGGGGCACTGATGCCCACTCAGTGTGAACACCGGACAGAGCTGAGCACTCTGCCCCTCCGTGCAGACGACTTAGCCTTTTATTTTCTCCTCTATATATCTCTACATTTATAACTGTTCCTACAGTATGAATATAAAATAAATAAAACAAATAATAGGTGGATTATTTATAGGAAAGTTACTCCTATGATGGTTGAGGACATTTAGGGAGGGGCTGAGTCCATCAATGAGATTGAAGCTTCGTTTTAGACAAGGAGGCTCCAATCAAGGATGTTTGACTTAATCATGGTTAATGGGTGAAGGTCAGCACAATCAAGATTGAAGGGGATCATTGTAGGGATGCATGAACCTGACACCTAATAATCAACTGTGTGATCATGGTCTGCAGACAGTTGGATAGAAGTTTCCACAGTTGTAATTCTTCTGTTTCTATCAAATATTGGTATAATAGCATGAAAGTCTACTTAATGTTTCCAAACAAAGGCATTCCAATGCTATTTGGGGGAGTGTGAAAGATGAAGGAATCAGAGAGCAATACTTCATCAGGACGCCTCAAATAGACAAATCCCAACGAAAACAATTGCATCTTAGTGAGTGTAGCTTAGAAGGGTTTGAACTTTATTTCATAGGTGATGGAAAGTCATTTAATAGTGTGGACCAGGAAGAGAAGTAGATTTGATTGTAAAACATCTGAATAATCACCTTAATTCAATACTTTATTTGCCACCGTAGACATGTGTGTATGTTAAGACACATGTATGTATTTTAATATAGTTATCAATTCTATGTTATTTATGACCAACTATCCTCAATTCAGTGAAAATATTTTGAAATTATGGAACAAATATATAAAGTAAATTAATTTTTAATTAGGTTTTCTACACCTGGCCAAATAATTCTTCTAATTGATTTTTTTTTGCTTGGTGTTTCCCTAGAGGAGGGTATTCTAGTAATGGAAGTGAAGTATCTACCATTGTTACAGCTGTTGTTGTCCTTTTCAGTGTATCCTTTTGTGGTAATTTTTTATACACAAAATACTTTTTTTAACAAAAGTAAAAAAGTTTTTGGTTTTATTGAATCAACAATTGCTTCCCATGTTAAAAAATAAAAGGGGAATGGAAAAGACAAAATGCTTGATTTTGTGGGAGCGTAATTTTACTCATAAACGTATTTTGCTTATGACCTACCTTCCTGGCTTTCCAGCTCACCCAGGATTCAATAACTCTACCTCAGAACCTGGGGAGAGTCGTGACCCCCGTGCACATGTCATGACAGTTTGATGTGGCTTCAGTCTTCTTTACAAAGAGGCTGTGTTTTGATTGGCACTTAGATCTGATTTACCAGGACTGATAATTAGCTTAATAACCAGTGAATCGGAAAGCAAACCTCAAACAAGGGTGGGACAAAGTCAAATTGTGCTAAAGCACATCCCATATTAAGTTCAAAAGAGGGGAATTGTTGACTAAACATTTTAATTGATTCATTCACTTATTCATTAAAGCATTCATTGAATATTTACAGCATGTGAGATACAGTGCTAAATTTATCTTATCATGTATTTCATTTTCAAACTGTTTGGGGATTACTGTGTTGTAGAGTAAGTAAAAAAAGTATATTTTTATTCCTCCAATATGCAAGAAGGTTTTTGACATAAACATTTATTTACCCCAAAGAAATATGCTACTTACAATGCTCTACTAAGAAACATTGAATTATTCTTCATACTTATTTAGGTCTTCTTCTCAGGAAATTCCATCTATATTTAGATAAATATAACCATAATACACCATCTGCAAAAGGGAAAATTAGCATTTTCCAAGAAATAGTAAATGATCACGGTATAGTTAGAATAATAAAAATACTTAGAACTGTGTATATTGGGCAATAAATAACACTTCTCTGTTTGATATTTCCCTCAAAGGGTAAATCTCGTTAGTTATAAAAGTGTATTAGGCAATAAATATTTCCCAAATCTATATTTCATTCAATATCCATATTTCTCCTTGGTTATTTTTAAATTGCTCTCTTACTGTGTAGTTTAATTAAAACTTTTAAACTTGAAAATATGAATGATAATGATTAGCTAATTTCCAGAGGGATAGTGAATCACAGATTGGCAAAATCACATGTCATTGATTGAAAATACTTACCTCTGATTTTCAAGGAAGAAATAGCCTATTTTTCTTTTAGCTCCTAGAAATGTCAGCCAAAGGTGCAATTCCTAGTACATCTCCCTGTGTCAAGTCCTGAAAGCAGAAAGATTTTAGACAAGACTTGTTTTTATCATAAAGATTGTCCGAAAACAGGATGAGATTTGTTTCAAGGGAATTAACTACTGCTTGGAAGGTATTCTTTGGTGTTACAGAAAAAACACAAACATAATTAGTGCTTAGTGGGTTGGATTTTATTGCCTCTAAGATCTTTTTTATCAGGCAACAAATATTGAAATGCTTTAGTGACAAGGTGGAAGCTGGATATTGGTGTATAAGCCTGATTCAACTGATATCTTAAAAATAATGAGCTCTTTTCTGCAAAGAGAATGAGAGTCAAGAGACATAAGCCAGAATTGATCAAAAGTCTCTTTCCTGCTTTGTCTGCGGACACTGAGCTCTTTCCCACGCACTCACAAATGAACTCTAGAGATTGTCTCAGAACAGTTGAGAGATGTAGTTGGAAAAGGTTGCTGACATGTTTAGAGCTGCAGCTCAGAGACCCAGCAGGGTAACCCAGAGGTGGGTTAGCAGGGCTTGCAAACCTCCAGGGCTCGCAGGTCTCTGATCAGTAGCCCAAGCCCTGACAACAGTGTAGAAAACAGCTGAAACTCGTGTGCCAAATTTCTGTCTAGGCAATAACAGAAAAGACAAAAGGATTCAGAAAATGTGCTGTTAGAGGGATTTTGCAAAGGGACATTCAGTAAAGTGCTATCAAAGGGAGGAATGGGACCTGGCTCAATTGCAACGAGGCATTACCAGGGCGATTTACACCGAAACTGCACCAGCAAAGAAGCGCAAATGTTCTGCTTAGATGGGGGATATGAAACACCCTGGAAATTTTCAGTAAGTTACCTTTTTCTTAGCTAATAGCGCAGGGTTTTGGCCTCGAATGTGGCAGGACTAGCTGCAGAGTCAGCTGGGATCCAAAAGTGTTCAAGTCTTGTCCATCTGACTTTCCAGATAGTTTTATGGCCGGGACAAGATGATAGGCCCACTCATTTTTTATATATGAAAGCAGGTGGCCACAAACAGAATTACAGTCCTCAGTTGAAAGGCTACATGCTTGTGTTTGTCTGCGTAGGGCAGACTCAGGACAAGGCAGGATTGTGGAGACAGTTGCCATCGTCCGCCCAGTGACACAGAGCAGTCCTTCTTGTACTTCAATGGGCACGAGCAGTACCTGGAGGGCTGGTGACGACTCACTTCCTGGGCATTATCTGTAGGCATTCTGAGTCAGTGGGTGAGGGTGGGACCCATACATTTCCATTTCCAACAAGCTCCCAAGACTCTAAGAACTGCAGCGTCAGAATCACCTGCAGGGCTTGCTAAGCCCAGACTGCCAGGCCCCACCACAGTGTCTGATTTGGTTGGTCTGGGGTGGGGTCAGAGACTTTGCCCAAGTGCCCAGGTGATGTTGATATTGCGGGATGGAGGACCATACTATGAGAACCCTTAACCTAGGGTGTGATACCATGGACAGCCAGTGGTCATCCTGGCTGTGGGAGGGACTGGTGTCCAGTTCCCAAAGGGCAGTGCTCCCAAGGTGTGCCCTGGGACTCAGCAGAGCAGAAGTACATACTCTACGACTACATTTTGGAGCAGGGCAGGACTCTTCTTGACAAAACCCTGTTGTGCTAAGACTCGGCACCGTGCTCCAGAGCCAGGGCCTGGGCTGCAGGGCAGCCACCCGTTGGCCGTTGTTTCTACATAGGAAATTCCCATTCATGGAGTCGGGTCCTGACAGGTAGGGATGCGCAGGCTGGATGTTCAACACCCCCTTCTCCAGGAATTATTACCCACTGCCCAGCAGACAGGGACTTCCGTGGCTGGGAAGGACCCGGCTGGCACAGCGGTACCCAGAGGCAGGGGCCCCCGGGCAAACTGTGGTCCCGGACGGGGTGCTGAGACCCTCTCTGCATTTAGCTGGTGAAGCAGAATCAGAAAGACATTTAGCAGGAAAAAAAAGAGAGGTGTTAACTACAACTTCGTAGGTCAAGTAAGATGGATCGGAGGCAACAGAGGAGGAAGACGGGGGCCACCTTGGCTTTGAGGCGGCCAGCCCAGAGCGGGCCTGGAAGCAGCGGATTAGTGAAGAAGCCTTATTAACAATCTCCATGTATAACCTGAGTTTGAAATAACAAAATAAAACTTTACTCTTTCATAGAGCTTAATAATTGAAATTACAGAAACTGAGCAGAGAGTTTAAATGAAGCAACACTTGTTAAAGGAGAGGTCACTGAAACCAGGACACTCAAGAATGCTTATCAAATATGTTAAAATCTCATTAATTCAGTTCCTCCACATGAAAACAAAAGCTCCTACAAGGCTCTTAATTATTAATATGTTCAAATATTATTTTTCTCAAAATTAGTCATGATTTATAGGAAACTACCTAAAGAGAAACCTATATAAAAATAATCAAACTTAAACATTTATAAAGGGGCTCTTAACTTCTAGGAATAGAAATTAAATTTGTGTATTAAAATACTTTATATACTATATAAAAGATCTAAACAATAAGTTCTGTGTTTTCATAAGTTATCTGATTTTACTCACTAGGTACTTCCCACACGCTTGAAGCTCTGACTCTGGGGCGGAGCATGGGCAATATACATAACCTTAACATTTGTACCCCCATAATATGCTGAAATAAAAAAAATGTTAACTATGTAAACAATTAAATAAATTATATTAACAAAGATAATAAATATACTCAAAACTCAAAAAAAGAAATTATTAAAATTTCTTTTAAAATTATCTTCCAAAATATATCTGATTTTTTTCAGAATGGTTTCTCTGTTTTTGCCTAAAACTCAACTTCTTCACTTCTTTCATCCCGCTCTTCCTGCTGGGTTCCCTGCCTCCACTTATGGCGTCTCAGTTCTCTCAGTTACTCAAGGCACAAACATAGAGCTCTTGTGGAACGCTTCCTCTCACTCACCATCCACAAGAACTCAGTCTCTGAGCTCAGGGCATTCTACCATCAACTCACTGCCAAACCTGCCTGACTTGGGGCCTCATCATGTCTGGTTGGAGCTATTCCGGTATCCTTGTGACGTGTCTCCACACCTGCCCTTAGGGGTTTTTCATTCTCTTCTCTGCGCACACACACATTGGCCTTGTTCACTTGGTAGCTTAACCAGTATGACATGATACTCCTTTTTTTTTAAATCTAGTAAGTTCTTTTTATTGCCTTCAATTATAAGGACCAAGTTCCTTAGCAAGACATAAAGATCCCTTTATCCTTAGCCCCGGCTCTACGGTTTACCTTTCTTTTGTGATGTCAACAGGCTCTGTGTGGCCATCTCACCTTCCTGTCTTTTGGACTGTCTGCTTTTCCCAGTTATATCCGGCTGCCTGAAACATTCTCATGTGCCTTCCTATTACTAATGTCTTTCTCTAATTTGCAAGTTCTTTGTCATCTTTCAATAAACAACTCAACCACCACCTTCTCCAAGAGGCCTTTCTCATATCCTCGTCTGGAATGTGACCCTGGAACGAGTTCCTTCAAGGGGAAGAGATAAGAAACTGAGTCCTACTCTTCCACAGCAACTGTGTGCAGTATATCACATGTCTAAACCCCTACCTTGCACATTTACCTTTATATTGTCAGTGCATAGCATGCGGCCAATCTGAATTGGCTGAATGAATGAATGAGCACAGAAAGAGAGAAGGGTTTATTGACACCGGTACTCCTATTTTATTCACATTTGGATTATATTGTTACTTCTGAATAGTATTCTCTAAGAAATATGTAAATAAATTGGAGAGCATTCAAATGATGCCATGGGGATTGAAACTTGCAATTAGAGAAGAGTTTCAGTTACTAAGAGGTGTTCAGACTGGCTCAAGAAAACCAGAAGAGACATCTTCACATACTTGACAAGGGTGTCAATTGAAAAAAAAGTAAGCTTTATTTTTGTAGTCTCAGGAATGAAAAGACTAACAGGCTAAAGCTACAGGAAGAGACATGTTCTTCATTCTCTCCTGTATGCACTGTACTTGGAAATAGTATTGGCCACTGAAAAGTGAATTTAAAAGTTTATGTTACCTATGTAATGTCAATAGAACATGTCCGTCATCTAAAGAAAGGGTACACCAAGGAAAATGGAAGTCATTAGCCATGGAAGACTGAAATATGGAAAATTACAGTGGCGAACTTGACCATGGCCATCCAGACCCTATACAAGAACAAAAGTGGCCTGCCAGGCTAATTAGAGTCTTCACTCAGCCTTGCAGTAAGATTTCTATTCTAAAGAGGTGTACAAAGCTATTGGAGACTAATACTATTAGATTTTAATCATATAATTTAGTGCCCCATCGAAACTATGTTTATAGTACAACCTCATAAAATTTCCTTTACTTTTGGGAGAGTATGTACTGGTTGAACTGACACAAATGTCTAGTTTGACTCATAATTAAAATTTGAAATTTAAATTATAAATTGGTTTGTCAATCAGTTTCATATGACTTTGTTTAGCACGAGCAGTGTCTGGGAATCTTATCGACTCTGAGTCACTGATGACATTAATTTTGTGAGTAGGAAATGAAAAGAGAGAAATCGCGAAGATGTGATTAACAAATACATGGTGTCATGTGACCAAGGACAATCAGATAGCTCCAGAAGGCACCTTCATCTTTCTCCAGCCTCCGTGTGGAGACGTGCGCATGTATTTTTCACAGCAAGGTGGTGGGAACTGGGGGAAAGTGACAGATGCCAGCCGTGCTGTCCAGGGAGCTGTCCCCTCCCACGCTCTGTCCAGGGCAGAGGTCCAGTCTTGGGCGACACAGGAAGGAAGGTGGCCACAGGGAAGCAGAGGCATCCCAGCATCTAGGAGTCTTGTTAGCACATTCAGCAGAGGAAAGAGAAACACTTTACAGGGACAGTTGCTGTGGTCTGAATGTGTCCCCCAAAATTCATATGTTGAAACTTAGTTGCCAGTGTGATAGTATTAAGAGTTGATTAACTCATGAGGGTGGAGCCCTCATGGATGGGATTAGGGCTTTTATTAAAGGACCTGAGGGAGAGGGTTCTCCCTATTCCATCTCTTCTCCCCCCCCCACCTTTTCTGTCCCTCCTGCCAGGTGGGAACTCCTGGATGGTGTCACCTGTGAGGAATGGGCTTCAGCAGACACAGAATCCCAGCACCTCCATCTTCAACTTGGACTTCTCACCTCCAGAACTCGGAGGAAATGAATTTCTGTTCATTATAAATTACCTAGTCTTGGGCATTTTGTAATAGCTACATAAACAGACTGAGACAATAGTCCTTCTCAATCATAGTATATTGTTAGAAGATTGTTGAATTTCTTACCTGAATGTGTATTGCTTTCTGTAAAAAATTATTGTAGTCACATGGACACATTTAAATTTTAAAGTGTTTATTAAAAAATTTACAGGAGATAAACTCACTCCTTTGATATGGATAACAATTTCATTTGCTTTATGAAACTATTATGATCTCTGAACTGCAATAAGTAAATATATATAAACTCTTGATACCTACCTATTGGCCACCAGAGATAAATCTTTTCTGTATACTTCAAGCTCACCTCAGTACCAGCTATGATTTCTCTCTCTCTCTTTTGCTATGCCTTCCTGCACTCCTGGTACTAAAATGTAGAGCAGTTAAATCACATATAGCTATGTTGAAAATTGCTTAAGAATTTAATTAGAAATGCTAATTTCTTTGCAAAAAGCACTTATTAATTACAACACAAATAAAGGTTTTGATTGTAAACAAGTGGAACTATTTTTTCTTTCAAAGGTAAATTTAGATGATTGTTCTCAGAGGAAAGCATGAGAGAATGTAATAACATTTAGGTGTGGTTAGGCTGACAAAAGACTATAGAAAAATATATGACTATATAATACAAAAATAAAGGAAGAGTAAAAGAGTAAAGGAATCCAAGAGGCAGTGAACAGAGTGTATCCAAACACTCACAGACTCATAGTCTGCTATGACAATATATTGACATGCTATAGACAAAGGTCAGTGGAAACACAGAAAAGAAGCGCCCCGTTTGTTTCGGAGAATCAGGATGAACTCCAGAGGGGAGGCTCTATTTGAGTTGAGATTTGGAAGAGGAATAAGAATTCACACAAGCAAAAGTACAGGCAGGTCATTCCCATCAAGGAATGTAGATGATCATGTTCAGGGTGCAAACTAAAAGTAAAATCCTACCCCGTGATGGAGCAGGCCCTCTCTTGGCCAAGGGGATCCCAAAGAAACCTAACAAACTGAGGTTCTGGCCACGATAGGACAGGAGGTCAGTCACGCCTCATTACACCCCCTCCCTTTTGGGATTTAGACACTTCAACCTGACCAGCATTCATACTAAAATAGAGATTGTAAGTCTGACAGAACAGACTGTCTGTGACAATAAGATACCAAATTATAAACAGGACCTAAGGTCATGCCAGGCAAGGGTTAAGTCATGCACTTCTACACTTAGAAAATAGACCGTGTTCTAACTGCCACAAGGTTTTTCTTTTCTAATAATAGCTAAGCAAGCACTGGCCCCAATATGAGAAATACTGAAACAATTTGCAGCTTCACCACCAGATGCTGACCCCAGGCCCCTGCTCTGTAATCCATAACTACAGCTTTGACTGGACAAGAGAGGGATTTCTGTAACTTTCTCCTGATAAAAGCCCACCAACCATGGACGGGTTCTGGCCAGTTTTATCAAGGCTGCACACTTGAGTGTCTTTGAATTCTGAAAAGACCTTTTGATGCATAGGACCTATTGTAATATATTTAACTGTTATATCTCCACTCCAAATTGGACATGGGTCATATGTAGCATGCATATGTGTTCAATATGCATGAGTCAGGACCACCTTTATGAATATATGGTGCTTTATGATTAGCTCTTCCTGTAACCTATTAAATATGTATACTTGGCCAGACCATTCAGCTCCCATTTCTCTCTCACCCTCCTTCCCTCAAAGAGCCCATCTTTGGGCTCTGCCAGGGGCTCTTCTTCTCAGCCTGTCAGAATGGCCTCCTTGCAGGCTGCAGCCCTTTATAAGAAGTAGAGCTCCTTCCAAATTTATAGATTTTGTGCCTTTTAACTTAACAAGGATTAAGGGGGTGAGGAACGCGAGGTCTAGTCAAGGCCTACTGGTAGTTGAGCACCCTGGAATGGGAAATGTGAGTGGGAGCAAAGGAAGGAAATGAAGCAAGAGTGGTTGGCGGGGCCAAGGCATGACACACTTTGGTGCAACTAGTTTGTATTCTAAACAGTAAGCAATGTATGTATTGGAGAATTTGGGGTATGGGAGTAGCATTTTCAGATTTTTTAAATGGAAAAATCAAAAGGGCAACAATAGGACAAAAATTTGGAAAGAGGCCGTCGTAGAACCATTAAGACTATTTTAACAGACCAGGGAGAGATAGTGCCCCCAGAACCAGGAGAGTGGCCACACGATTGGGGGAGAAATGGTTGAATTATGAGATTTTCAACAGATTAAGTTGACATGATCTATGGATGGATAGGGTTGGAAGCTAAAGTGATGATCCATTGGTTTCCAAAATGTTAAGTTCTTCCATGTGACATGAGCAAGAAATTAACCTTTGTGCAAAGGACTGAGATTTGAGTTTGTTACTGCAGAAAAAGTTGACTAATTCAGGGACTATATGTTTCTTTGGAGCAGAAAACTTCTAATTCTATACCTAGAGCTCTTTTGTATGGTCTATCTTATAGCAGAAATTTCAGAAATGAAGTGCAATAAAAGGAAGACTTAGTTTGAAGGGTAGAGCATTTACCCTGTTTGGGATCCAAACCAAGGATCTTGTACTTTTTCCAGAAGACTAGTTTTGAATGACTATTTGCATAATGGCTTTTCTTGTGCTCCCTTTGTATTTCCAGCTAATTACTTTAGAACACCTTCACACTTTGCCTCATTGCTGTTGTTTTCTCAAGACTCTGGACATTTTTGGTCCACTATTTGCAATTTTGATAGAATAATGTCAGGAATAAAACATTGTGAGATGTGAGTGGTCTAAAATGATAATAAATCAACTGTGTTGTAGACCACTCACATTAGAAAAAGAAATATAAGCACAATCTTCCTCTTCTTCCTCTATTATGCAATATAAGCTTTGGTGATGGTATAAGGTCAAATTTAGAGAAGTTTGAAGACCATATTTTAACATTTTTAATGTAAAAAATCTTTGTGGAGCAAACTCCTTGGTGTCTTGAATTAGACTGGTCCCTGCTGCTGTGATTTATAATAGCATATCCCTAAGATTTAACTTGAATCTCAAATGAAGGAATTCTCCTTTCAACAAGCAGAACATGCTAGACTATGCAGGGGCCAAGGGAAAGCTTCCCTTTTGCCCTCTGAAGGTTCATGGAAAATGAACCGACAGTAGGCAGGTTAATAGGAGACAAAGGTATACAACTTTATTTACCGTGCGTAAGCCGGGGGGGCCTTTGGAGGGTGATTATCCTGTGACCCAGGGAGGTCCAGATGCTTTTGCACCTCCCTCACAAGGGACAAGGAGAGAGGGGAAGAGTGGCAATTTTGAAAGGTAGGAAATGATTTTTAGAGTAATTGAATCAATCTGGGAGACAGAAATTCGCTTGTAAATGATTCCTTTTGTATACTGAATGGCACCTGAAAACAGACAACAGTTTGGGACAAAGTTTATCAGACCTCCAAGTGTGGCATTTAATTTTGTCTCTTCCTCTGTGATATGAGTTTTAATCTCCTGTGGTTAATGAAATGTCATGGAAAGGATCAAAGGCAGTTTGGTTCCTCCTTGGGGATCTGGTTTCTGTGTAGATAAGGGAACTTCAGAGAACAGCCTCATCCGTGCTCTGGGAGACAGCAAAGGAAGGAATGCCAGAGAAACCAGAGGCTGCTCCACATGAGAAAGCGCCACATGTCAGGGCATTATTTTCGGAGCCCGACAACTCATAGGCATCACCCCTTGCGCAAGTCCTGAAGTGCAAGCGTCACTTCAGTGGCAGCAGCACTTTTACTGCTGTCTCTGTTGGTCAGAGCTGCCATTTCTAAAGAGACCAGGCACTGTGAATTTATTTACATTGACTGTCACAAACTTCACAAAATTAAATTCTTAAGAATAGGCACTAATTTCCCATTTTGTAGACAAAGAAACCGAGGTTGGGGAGACAAAGCAGCTGCCAGGCCGGCACCGTCCGGCTCGGAGCGCAGCGCCCCCGCTCCTGCGCTCGGCCCTTGCGACGCGGCTGCGAGGCGCACAGGCTGCGTGGCGATTCTAGGAAAAACTGCAATTCATGGTCTACCATTATTCTATCCCCTAATTTTTGTTTCTAATTCCTAATTACTTTTGTCCATGAGTTCACATCCGTGTCATTAAAACACAAAACAATTTATTAGGCACACCTCTTCTGTGTGGACAGATGTTAGCAACATACTTCTTCATTGGATTTTCAGATTCATTATTTGCGAATTTAGTTATTAGGTATTACTTTTTTATAAATGAAATTTTTAGTTGTAATTAAGAACATTTTGTGTACATATGAGTTAAATCATTTTTATTATTTAATTTGCAGAAAATTTCTTCATTAAAAGAAGAGAGTCAATATAACCACTAAAGTCCAGATTCACTGAAGATTTAAAGATATCCACCACATTACAGGACGGGACACGGGAGCCACTGCCATGTGTCATGGCCAGATAAACTAGTAAGCATTCAGCTACTGAAATGCACACACGAACATTTACAAATTTACTTGTTTTTATGTGCTGTTATTCCACATGTGAAATAACAAGCATAGTGTCAATTTTAAAGAACTTCAATTTTCTGATATTCAAATTTTAATTTGTGTCTTACATTTTTAAAAAGCCAAATTAGAAATCTTACAATAATCATTATCCAATTTATGATTATACTGAGATTTTATAATTACTGAGATAGCAATGTATCTTTTTAAAAATATTAATACAAACAAACCAAATTGAAAATTAAGTCAAATTTTAAGCTTCTTTTCTTGTATTTGTTTATATCATGTTCCATTT